>JAVLUZ010000184.1:619817-644817 GCA_036768485.1 Mermis nigrescens
CATCTACTTATTTTCTTTATTTTATATTTATCTTTATCTTATTCTTTTGGAAAAATCACAGGCCATCTTCATATTTATCTTTATCTTTTTGATTGGAATTCATCTTGCTAAAAAAGATAAAGTATGTACATAAGTTAGCACGTAATCCAAAGTGCAGGTTTCACGTGAAATACATTTAGTGGGGTTCCCTCAAGTAGGACATATTAATGTAACACCCCACCTCGTTTCCGGCAGAAAATCTCACTCTCTAGGGGGTTTAGGGGCATGGAAACGGGGTACCACATAATTCAAATGTGAAGCTAAACCCGGTACCGCCGCGGGGTTTCTCCGCCCTGAGAGTTGTCCAAAATGGCGGAACCGGAGTTCCCAAGTAGGACCTAGTAATGTGAGCACCCCAACCCCGTTTCTGGCAAATTTTTTCCCACTGAATAGGGGTAGGGGCTCGAAAACGGGGTACCCCATTATTCGAATGTGAAGCTGACCCTGCTTCCGTCGGGGGTTTCCCCGCCCTGGAAGTGGTCCAAAGTGTCGGAACTGTGGTTGCTCAAGTAGGGCCCACCAGGGTGAACACCCCCACACCCGTTTCCGGCAAATTTTCTCCTACTGAAGAGATAGTTTAGGGGCTCGGAAACGGGGTGCCCCATTATTAATATGTGAAGCTGACCCCAGTTCCGATGGAGGTTTCTCCGCCTTGGGAGTGGTCCGAAGTGTCAGAACCGGGGTTTCGCAAGTTGAACCTATCAAGGTTAACATCCACAACCCGTTTCCGGCAAAATTTTACCCATGTACGTATATGAATAATGGGGTACCCCGTTTCCGAGCCGCTGAACTCCCCCTTCATTGGGAGAAATCTTGCCGGAAACAGGGTTGGAGGTGTTCACATTAATAGGTCCTACTTGGAGAACCCGGGCTCCGGCACTTTGAACTGTCCTGGGCGGAGAAGCCCCCGACCGAACCGGGTTCAGCTTCTACATTTGATTTATGTGATACTCCGTTTCCGAGCCGATTAACCCCTCCTTCAGTTTCGCCGGAAACAGAGGGGGATGTTGAACCTGAAAGGCCCTACTTTCAGAACCCCGGTTCCGGCATTTTGGACTGCCCTCGGAGTCGGAGAAACCCCCGACGGAACCGGGGTTAGCTTCTCATATAAATAATAGGGTACCCCGTTTCCGAGCCGCTGAACCCCCTTCAGTGGGAGAAAATTTGCTGGAAACGAGGTTGGGGATGTTGACATCAATAGGTCCGTCCTACTGGGGAACCCCTGTTCCGGCACTTTGGACTACCCCCAGGGCGGAGAAAGCCCCAACGAGACCGGGGTCAGCACGTGGATCAGTCAGATACCACGAGTAAACCTCCAAACCTAAATTTATATGTGCTTAATGCCTATCACCTATTTGACCTCGGGTGTAAAAGTTAGGGCAATCAGTTAGCTGCTTTGCATCACCCACCCTCGTTTATTGCGCTTCACATACATCATTCTCCTATAGTCTGTTTCATTTATCTTTGCTGTTTTCTTTTCGAAGTTGATCTGCACTAATCAGGCTACAAAAGTGATGTAAACCTTCGATGCAGTGATTCAGTTTGGCAATAGCAAGCGTCTCACCATGACTCGATATATGTACTGTAGAATATTACAACTATACTGATAGTTTAAACAAGTTTTGTAGGCGCTTTAAACTTTTTCGAAAACCTCAAAGTTAAATGAAACGGACTATGGGTCCAGGCGACCATATTTACACTTTTTACAACACTAATTCTCAATACTTGATAGACAGCCGTTTAATTTCAACGCAGTGCAGAGATCGACCCTTATCATCGTTTTATTGTATTGATCATTTATCTGTTGAGGATCTTAAAACTTAGTAGTTGTGTAGTTTTTAGCGGAGAAGTCGAACATGTCGGTAGGGAAATAGACAAAAATTGAAAGGGAGAATACGAATAGCATTTTAAATTTAGAAACTTCGGCTAGGTACAGTGGATTCCCCATGGAGGACAACTGTAAACATTGAATAAATAAACTAATAAAATGATATAAAAAATAAGATAAGTGGACAAAAAGTAAAAATAAGACAATAAAGCATCACTATTTTATTTCTTTACTAAAATAAATTGTTTGTGGCTCTCAGTTGCCCAGCTTTCCCATGCTTCCTCGATCTGCCTCTCGCGAAAATTGCCTTATCAATAATCAAAAAACGTTCATAAATGAATTTTTTTCAAAAATTTTTTCACATTTTAGTGGTGACATAAAATTCTATTTGTTCAAAAGTTGCTTTCATGTAAATGCCAAAAATGATCCGTTTGCGGTTCACGTAAGCTGCCTTGCTCGCTTAATCAGTTTCCTCGGAAAAAATACCTACTTCTAACCAGGAAACATTAAATAAACTTTTTTCCAAAGTTTTATCAGTTTAGATTTTATGATTATTCTCTGCTAGTTGTTCATTTGGACCTTTTCTAGAATATCCCCCACCGTTTTTCCCAATGACTACTAAGTTTTTAAAAATTTCATCATTAGCTATAGTGTACACACTTATTTACAAGTTGATTTTAAACTTTAAATGTAAGTTTAAACTATTAATGCCAATAAATCATTCATCCATCAAACGTCTGTATCTATGATTAAACGATGCGCCTACTGGAACTTGCAAGTCTGCTTAACGATAAATCATCGGCAGTAAAATATTTCCAAACTATGGAATTTTATCGAACGGTCGTCTATGTCAGAATGGTCACATGATGAATCTTAGTTTAAGTGATAAGGAGGTTCGTTGGAGATGCCGTGCTCGTACTTGCAGGCAGGATATTTCTCTAAAAGGATACTTGGTTAGAAAATATACCTTGAAAGACCACGTATAAAGGAATTCGCATAATTTGTGTTTTCGACCGGATGGCAAGATGGTAAAAGCGCCCAACTATAGAACTGAAGCTCCTGGGTTCGAATTCGACCGATTCCAAACGATTTATGCCGAAAAAGTTACGAAAATCGGTGGGGGGAATTCTAGAAAAGATCCGTACGTTTTACATTATGTTTATAACCTAAAATAAGCGACTTCAGGTGAATTCTAAAAAAATCCGTTTGTGGGACCCTGTTCTATCTGACTCCCGATCTAATCTTGCATTTTTTATAACTAGGACACGTTGTTAATGCACTTTTTTAAATAATTTTCTTACTTTTAGAGTTTACTATCGTACGTCACATCTAATCTATAGCATAAAAAGTGCGCGGTTTTAATCATGTTGAATCATCATTCAAAAATGATTTCGTATGAATTCCAGGAAAATTTCTCCGTGGCTTACCCAAACTCCATGACTGGCTCCGTCGATCTGCCCTTGAAAAGCTGCGTTCTCCATAACCTAGAAATGCTGTTAATGAACGCATTTTCATAAAGATTTTATCCATTTCATTTCTTGTAGATAACTCTTAAACCTACGATGGACATCGTAATACAAATAGGTTCGTCGTCTCATGCTCTTATGCATTATTGTGTTTAGTTCACATATCACGATAACATAAAATTGTGCGAGACAATGCACAATGCTCAAGCAGAACCGTTGCCTAATTAGCATAAGTGAGCGATCACTTTAACATAAATTGATTGCTTTGATATTCGCATAAATCTTTTCGAATTATTACTAAACGACTTTTTTATAAAACCCGTACCTTACAAAACTTATAACCTACGATAAACATCTTATCACGAGTTAGGTTCGTATGTATTCCTATGCATTGCCGTGTTCACATACCATGTGGAGTTAAAGCGCTGCAAGACAGAACACATGCAATGCTCAATCTTGAGCGCTCTCTAAGCATAAGTCTCCGATTGCTTAAGATAAATTGTTTGCCTCGACATTAGCATTAACATTATTGAATTTTTCTTACTGCCTTTAATGTAAATAGAAAAAAGGGGTTCTTAAGCTAACGAAATTTCCGTTAGTTAGATGTTATTGCTGGCTGTTCTTCTGTCTATCTGTATCAGGAAATCTTTGACGAAAATCAAAATTTGTTATAGTTTTCTTGTCTATTTTTAATGAATATCGAAATAAGAATTATTTCACTAAGTTCAATGTCAAATTAAATCTCTCGAATCTGTTCTAACAAAAGCTCGGGTTATGCGATGAAATAGCTGAGAGGAGTATTAAGAACATATCTTTTTATTGAAATAAGTGATTTCACTTATTTTTATTACTAGATGGTTACCGTGCGTCTTACTCTAATTTTGCTTGTTATTTGGACCGCAAATAGTCAAGAAAATGACAATCTGTCCAACCAGGCATCAGAGAATGGCATAGAAAAATTTTCAAGTACAACCACGGTCAACGCCGATGTGAACGACCAAGCTAACGATGAACAAACAGTCTCAATGCAAATACACGGTAGCACTCCATTATCTTCAATCAAAATTTAAAATTTAACACACATAACAACTGACAAGCATGTATCGTTTTGATATAACTTTTTCTATATGCGAAATGTTATAAACAGTAGGCTACCTAAAGTCTGTTCCACACAAGCTTGGGCCTGAATTTTAGAACAATGTCCGACAATAAGCTGACAGATTGCGATTACGACATTGATTTGATAAATAAGAATCGTAATATCGTTTTATTTTTCGAAAAAATCTCAAAATTCATGCCTAAACTTATGTGAAGCAGACTATAGAAACCAATTTCACAATTACTTGATTAAGCGCGGAAAATTAATTACTATGCTCAAGTTTTT
Source organism: Mermis nigrescens (assembly GCA_036768485.1). Taxonomy (NCBI): domain Eukaryota; kingdom Metazoa; phylum Nematoda; class Enoplea; order Mermithida; family Mermithidae; genus Mermis; species Mermis nigrescens. The sequence goes on from JAVLUZ010000184.1 coordinate 624,535, forward strand.
GTACAAAGACTAGAGAGTATACCTACTATGTATCTTATGTAGAATTCCTGTAATTCCAACGATTTCTATATGAGCTACAGTAACCAATCTTTACGATTGTTAATTGTGTCGTATCCACTTGATTTGCTATGCAAAAGTTGTACTATGAGCGTTGTGTATGAAAAGTTTGGTTACAGCTCACATGAAAACGGCTGGGGAAATTCTTTCACGCTGTTCTTTAAGTTACAATGGATAATTTTGAACGTTTTTGAACTATCCTACAAGAAGTACAAGAATTCAGAACACACCTGAGACATATCTAATTAGAAAGAGCATTATATTTTTTAGCTATTTACTGAAAAAATTTTAGTACTGAAAAAATTTGAAGTACCTACGGAAGATACTCACAAAATAATAGCTAAAAAGCCAAAACTTATAGCATTATTAAAAACTTGAATTCTTAACTAAATCAGACTAATAGGGTATCATTCAATAGACTTTTTGGGCCTTTCTATAAAGTGCTTAAACATTGAAAAATATGATTAAAGCGCGTGTAAAACGCACCTACTATAGGGGCAGTCATATTGGAAAATAATTGAATTGAAATAGCGGGATGGACTATTTAAAAAAACAAAAAGGGGTTAAAGCACAAAGACATCTATTCTGCCCATTTCCAAAATATGAATTTAAACCTGTGAACTGTAGTGACCATGCTAAACTTGAGCTCTTTTTAGAGCATAGCCATACTGTAGACATAAGCTAGCGAAACCTTTTTACTTTATTACTTTATCAAAATTCATCGAGTGGTTCTTCTCTTAATCTTAAAAAAGCAATTTCACAGCACTGTATTCTTCAATAGTGAGGAGGTGTTCTGCTTTAGCCTACACTTATACTGTAGATGCATAATATAATCTCATTTGTATTGCCTTTTCTGGAAGCCCAATGAATGAAGGTTATTCATTGTTTCCACTTTTTCATAAGTATCAATGGATAAAAAGTTACAAGCATAAATGTACCAAATTCCTCACTTTGTGTGAAAACTTCACACAATTTCCCAAGTTGTGTTAAACTAACGTTCTGCAAGATAGAGTTTTTGAAAACAGCTTCGAATAAGATCAGCTCAAGAATTTTTATTTTTCTCCGATTTTCTGAATAAATGAATTCTGATTCGGAACAAGCTTATCTAGTGGAGAGAAGAAAGAAAGAACAAAAAACAAAGTTCCTTTGTGAAGCAAAACAGACTGGTACCGGCTTCACAAATATTCCTAAAGCTGAATCCTTGCGAGAAGCGATTTCATTTCAATCGCTAAATTAGATTCGCTTGATTTTTTAACTTACTTTAAAATGTCCAAATTATCATCGGAGTTTCGACTTTCTTGATTGCTGGTTTATAAGTACGAGTAAATTCATTCAAAACATTAAATGCTCAAATTGCACAAAAATATGTTTTTTTTATTAGAACAACGCATACAAATGATTTAAAACTTCATAGAAAGTTCAAGTGCTGACATTGATACGCAACCGGAACAAGAGGTATCTGAAGTAGAAGGAATCACAATAGAGGAGGACGCCAATATCGCATCCATGTCTAATAAACCGGATTTTCCTACGCTTGAATTTGAAGATGAGAAAGGACGCATTTGGTAAAGCAACAAGCGCAAATAACTAATCAAAATAAAAGATATGAATTTCTCTTTAATAATATAGTAAGGGTTGATTTTGAGTCATAGATTCATCATTTTGTGCACGCCATTCCCATCCATCAATAATCATAGTACAAAATTACGTACACATCTAAAGTGTGTTCAAGATCCGCATTTGAATATTTAAAGAATGAGCCGCTCAGTGCAAAAATTTAATAGTCTTGTATGATAAAATTCACAGAGCTAAAGGGAAAATTGTATTATATGACTTCATTTTGCACTAGTATAATGTATCTTAATTTTTCATGATCGCCTTATTTCATTTTGCCGATTTGCTGCGTAATTTTGTACCTTAATTATATTATTTCATAGCTTCTTTTGAATAATGATTTTCATAATTTTTCAGCCTTGCGTTATTTCTGTTATTCGAAACTTCAAACATTTGTGCCTTCGGGTAGCTTAATACATGCATCATCAAGAGGCGCAGTTTAGCCATGAGCTGGAATAATAAAATAAATTAATACAATTTATTTTGCTCAATGTACTAATATATCTAATCTACTAATATTTCTGCTCTATTCTCCATGGCAAATAGTTGGAATTGTGTGAATTGCGCCAAAAATAAATTAATGTTTATAAGCATTGTAAACAAACGCAAGCTTCCATGTAAATGTTACCGCTAGAAATAGAGATATCCGAAATGGTGTCGTTATTTTCGAAAGCCGTGCTTTTGTCGCTTTCGTTTGATTTATACTGTATCACACATAGATTGCTTTAGACTGAGGTACTTATCAATCAATATTTCGGTTCGGAATCTTCCTTAATTTATTTTTAACCCGTTTTTGACCGTTTTAGGAAGCGGTTTTGAAATTGTAAGTAATGCATTCGGAATCCAAGCACAACAAACCCGGAATTCAGATTTTGACGAGTAACATTCAAGCTCTGCTTGGATAGCATGTGTTCATAGTCTATTTCATTTATTTGAAAGCTTTTCTAGCAAATTTTTTCGACGGCTACAGCATGCCTAAATAAGTGATTTACTGTAAGCCGACAGAAAAGTTGATTATGCGACGAAGTTGAAAGTATTAGTCTATTGTGTTTAACAGTCAACTTATGGCAAGCTGAATGCGTAACTTCCATCCGCAAGTTGCATGATCTGCTGGAAGCCGTGAATAGATTATTCTGTAAAAATTTTATCAAAAAACCTTTCCTTACTATGTAGCTACAGTGATTTCAAAACGACTTACAATAAGTAGGAATTATAGAGTTACTGCAGTGTAAAAATTTGGGTCTAATTTGTATAAAACAATTACAAATATCAGGACTAATGGATGCAGTGAGCTATAAGCTAATATCAATTTACTGTAAGAGTCGAATGTAGAGAATTGAGCTAACGAAGAATAAACGTAGAGCTAATAATAAAATGTGTAATGTAAATACAGAGGTGTTCCCTGTGCTCCTTGCCTTTACTAAGGCAACACAGAGACAGACATGTATTCGCCTTTGTGAGTTACTTAGGTACCTACACTGCTCTCAGCGCTGGCCAGGTTGTATAAGCAGGAAGTTCGGCTCTAAACCCAACAGCCCTCAATAAACTACGACCTCGACTTTCTCGGCCCTAATATTGCTGACCGCTTTCTTGCTCGGAAGCCTCGGCTCAGCTACGCCCTACAACCTAGCACTGAGTATCTACGTAACCCTGGTATGCTCGCAAGGTCAGTTGACCTATCTCAACCCTAAATCTCAAGTTGATAATTTACCTTATTTTCAAACCAATAATCGCTTTCAGAATTGTTTTGGTTCCTAATAAGTGTAGCACTCTAAACATTGATTCAAAAAAAACGGCGAGCTCTATTCTGGACAGTCATCATTATTAAAAGATTAGATAATATTTTGACCATTTTTCGAGTTGAGAAATAGATAAGGAACTTTCCAAAATAAGTCTACAATTAGACACAACATTATTTACCTTATCTGAAAATGGTCGAGATAAAATAAAATAATATCGTCGTTAGAGCCCGAACCTTACCCTCAATATAATAGATCACTGGGTAAATATTATGCTTAATTTATTAATCTACAAAAGAAACAACGCATGACCTAAATGTTGGCAACAGAACAGAACAAAACGCCACGCTCCAACCTCATGAACTCAACTACTGATCAATCCTCCTCTCGTGATTGATTACAGTATATAACAATCAATCAAACAAAGTTACTGTACAGCTGAAATAACTTATCAAACAAAGTCATAAGACCTAAATTATACAGTGGTAGTTCAAATATCTAATTAACTGATCTTAATGCATACATAACTCCTTTTCACCAAACAAATACCTAATAGAATTTTTGAGGTGAAAAAGATGGGATCAAATTGAGAACTGTACATCAGCTAACTCATCATATAGATAGATGCCCGATTGGTTAAGGGATTCCATGGTGACGTAAAGCTGTAATCGAGTCGCTTTCAAAACAGCAAATTCGTAATATCAATAAAATGTTAGTAACGAGTAACTATCACAGTTACACTCCCCACGTTCTCGAAAAATTCGAAACATATTGCCGAATTTTTCTAATACTGACAGCGGATGATTGCGTCTCAACATGAACAAGCGTTTCAACACAACACAAGTTTTATCTTTGCGGCCAGAGTTTTTCATTAAACAGACAACGCGAGCTGATCTAAAGTCATTATTTCGTCTCTGGCTTTCAAGATTCTTGCACGAGCGCATTCCGTGGCATGCAAAGCAGATATCTTTAATCGACCCCTACAGTCCCAGGAGGGAGATAAATTTGCGATGAAAAAGATTTTGGTAGGGTAAGACCCCTTATCCATTAACGGGTTATGATGCATTAACAACAGAACCACTGAAATAATGAGCATAATCATCTTAAGACACGAGATTTTAAGGCACAACGGCATGATCATAAGGCAAGAAAAATTTAAGTGCAAAAACAAAAATGTAAAACAACGAGGTAAAGCTAAACCGAGGAATGTAATTGTGCAAGAAAAAATCAAATAATACCTCTAATTACGACTGAATACATATTACTGATGAGAAAAATAGCACCAAAAACAAGAAAAATACACTGAAGATAAAACGCAAAGATAAATGTCAACAGAAAAAAATGAGATAAAACCGGGAAAATGGCATCCTGCGGCGACAAAAACTGCTGGCCAATGGGGCGATAATTGCAGAGTTTTAAGCTTCTTGCTTGAAAGTTATTAATATCGATCCAAAAGACCGGGCTTTGACGAATAAAAACGAGAATGACTCTGCGGATGGCAGCGCAATGCATCAGAATGCTTGCAATTGGTTTCTGGGTTGCGACCACACCTGGGCGTGGGGGAAGGTTTGGGGGTATGCACCCCAGAAATCAAAATACTCCCCCAGAATTGAATTTTAAAAAATTTTTTCGTTTTTCCGCAATTCTTTGATGCCAATGGATAGTGCTTGATGAGAAACGTCGAAAAATGGTGTTTTTATCGCCATACCACCATTTTTAAGGCCATTTTTCGACCTTCAAAGAAATCTTGCACCCTCCCCCAGAATTTTCTTGCTGCCCACGTATGGTCGCGATGCGTAAATGAGCAATCTCAAGATGGCCTAAAAATGAGAAGTTGCAGGCGACAACACAATTTGCAATGGGATCCACCAACGGTGTATCTTCATCTGAATTGCCATAACAACGTGGTGGCGGGAGGCGGTAACTCATATTGGTTATCCGAAAAACCATAAGATCGGCATGATTGAGGCAGCGTCAATCATGTCACGACGTGGATTTGAGTGTGTTGGATAAACGCTCCTTGTGCTGGTCGACCTGTAGGCTCAAAATATTGCAGCTTTTGGTCGCGATCGCGGGAAATATGGCCTGTCATTTGTACAGTATGCAATTGCCTTGAAGGACCCAAACCAAGTCAGCCTTCATCAAAACGGCACTTGTGTGGTCATTCGGAAATTCGCGTTTTCGATTTAAGTAAGCGCTTTTAGCGTCTTGTTCGTAAATTCTAAGACAGTGAACAGCTCTCGCCGATTTGGTACAATAAAATGCTTTTTAGACATTGCTTATACTCCTGCGGGTTGGCGTATGGTCAACAAGCCAGGGCAACGCGTAAGAGTCACATGAATAGGCAACTGCTAGGTGGCTCCACCACAATCTTTCTGCTCAATAATCATATGGGTGCAGCAAATTTCGGTATGAGCCGGCACTTCTAAATTAATCACATGACGCCCTACCTTTGCTGAAGACCCTCTAGGATCCTGTGAGGAGGCGTGACATTTTCGGATCACAGCAACGGTTTTGGCATGAAGTTGTTGTATTAATTGACGAATATTCACCAAATCATCCTGGAGCTTCGTTTGCAAATGAAAGAAGATGTTTGGTGTTGAGGATAATGCTCAAACTGGGCCGGTATGGTAATATGCAGGTCGGTATCTGCACTGATGGTTTTAATTTGTTAATGCTATTTGTACAGCTCATCAATATTTTTGACCAGTTTGGGAAATTATGGAAAGGCTTCCAACAGAAAATCGGTATAGGTAGGACCAATAAATGCAACATGCATCATGTGGCGTAATTCTTCACACATATGCCAAGCAATGGCTGCATCAGCGTACCACACAGAAAATATGTAAAATTGATGATCCTAAAATTCAAGCAATGACTTGGCGTGCCTGACGTCAGGTGACAAAAAAATTGGCTGGCAATGAAAAGTCGTTTTGTAACGAAAGTTCTCAAAAATATGAAAAATTTGCTGCATAGTAATTAATAATTGGGCCGTGGTCCGGTAGTGGATGCATACAGTGCAATAAAAATTTGATTGGTATATTTTGAGCTGGCTGCGGAGAGAATATGCGCAGTGTTCCAATGGTCGGATGATTCGCAACGTACTGAAATGGTACTTCGTAGAGCATCAGACCTGTTGTAATAAAAAATCAGTTTTGGGCAAAATACGGATCCGGGTAAAATAATCACAGAAAAATGCTTGGTTGCATAATAAATCGGTGCATAGGTGGGTTTTGTTATCACTCAGCCTCAACCGCCTCAGATGGGATTGCTGACAAGATGATTGGATGTTGCGGCACAATGGGAAGTGGGCAACAGCTTAAATGAGTAGCGTAGATGTCATTGTAGAATTGTTGCACATGAGCCAAAAGTTTGCAATACATTTGGGCGCCGTTTTTGCATCCTAACCAGGCTCAAAGGTTTTGGTTATTGTCAATGGACAAAAACATAGGAATATCTCGGCCCATTATTCCATTAATTGATAAAAATAAGTCAAATAGCAAACAGCATTTTGCTGTTGCGGTGTTAACTGCAGTCGTGATGTTTTGATGATGGCAGATATGGACTGAGCGTTGCAGCCAACAACGGTGCAATGCGCAGAATTCGAAAATGGTCCAAATCTAGATGAAGATGGCGATGTTTGCAATGGCTGCAACGTAGCTGACGCGGCTGTAGATGCGGCGCTTGTAACGCGGGTAGGCTGCAGCAGACTCACAGCAGGCAGCGGCGGCGGAATATAGTGACTCATAATGTCCATCAAATGGGCGGGAATCAAGCCAGTTGGAGGAGGCACCGCATGGGGCGTCTGCAATAACACAGCTTGAGTGACGACCAGCTGCATCACAGGTTGCGGCACGGAAGGAACAACTGGCGGCACAAATTGCAAAACATCAAGTGGTAAATGCATCACTGTCTGCAAAATAATCTACTGCGGCAACGTGATGGGAGGCGCACTCAGCAAATTGCTGGTTGCTGCCCTAAATTTGAATGGCGACAAAATTGGGCCCTGCATCGTAGATTATGGCAAGGCTGATGTTGATGGTTGGTTGATGACAGTAGCAGCGGCTATTGCCGAACTACCAAGATTGCTCTGGGCTGATGCGGGCGTTGTTAACATCAGTTAGACGTCTTTGATGTCTACATCTTTACCATCAGACAAAATCGGCCTGTAATCAGAACAAACCTGACCCTTTTGCTCCTTTTTGGGTGGTGGTAAGTTGGGCAGCACTTGCGACAATGGAATAAATTTTTTATTCTTCTTGTCGGATGGCCTATTTACGCACAACTCTTTGCCAGCAAACAAAAATCCTACTGGTGTTCCAAACATTGTGATCTTGTTATTTTCAGAATAAATTTACATCAGAATATACATCAATTGTAATCAGCGGGTTGAGCACCAAGTAACGTTCCATGGCCTGGTTGAGTGACATGCTCCATGCTTGAGCAAAACAGTCAGGCGCGGTGTCATCGACATGCATATTAAAAAATAGTTTGGCCAGCTGCTTTAGTCGATGGCACTTGGCGACAATATTGTGCTTGGTCATAAGTGCACAGTTTAACACTAACGTATTATAAAATGTGATGCAAAATAAGATGCTAATATACGCTTTTTAACGCAATTTTGGAGTCAACAATTTTTCTGAATTTTCGTCAATACTTGGGCCGTAAGTGTGAAAATACGCGATCCTATTGTTTTTTGGATTGTGGCAGACTAGCCTTACATCCGATAAGGATGTTGCTAGCAATTGGTGCAAAGTGAACGGCAGCTTTGAAAAACACCAAATATCCAAGGCAAAAATACGGCCTTGTGGGCTAGCAATCTGAATATAATGGACAAATGGCCCATTTGTATCAACATGCATCGGCATGAATTGTTTGAAACGGTCTTTCCAAGAACAGAAAGCCATATAATGATGATCGTTAACAAATTCCAAATCGTAGCCCAATAATTAAAGTCTCTTTATAAAATTTTGCTGCCGCAATAATACAGACATCGCATTATACAATGCTTTGTTGCTTTTGATGGACGTGCTTCGCCCAATTGCTCCAGTGGGCACGTACATCATTTTCAAGGGTGGTCGATGTAAAAATTTGCTCCACTAACATTCCTGCTGATTGACGTGTTGAGCATGGTTGGGCGCAGTCAATAGCCTAATAGATTTATAACACAGGCACAAGCCACTATATACATTTTGACGCGAATTGTCGTCCTGGGGCAATGGATCAGGAGAGCAAAACTGCTTTAAAGCAGCTGCTTCCTCCATTGCTAGGCGGAATTCTTTGACGTTTGTTGGGTTTTGGCCTTTGAAGAGGAATTGTTGACAAGGTGGGTCTACAAGATCCGTTTGGATGCCGGGATTTTCTTCAGACATGGATCTGCAAAAAGGTGAAACGTCAGATAAAGCACAGTATGAACAGTTTTCGATCTATTCAATAAATGAACTGGCGCGCAATCCCATAATTTCCTTTTCCATCTAGGTAAGTCCAAAAAATTAATAATCACAGCATGGGCAACCGGGCGGCGCAGTAACTTTAACAACACAAAATCACTAGGTGCATATGCATGCTTTTCAGCGATTGAATCGGAATTCAGCTATTTCGGCTCAGGTAAAAGTCTATTTTGGTGAACCAGATGCATAATAAGCGGGTTATATATGTAAACAATGCGTGCAGTTTCGGGCATTGGCAGCACCACAATCCTGTAATGACCTACGCGCTTTGGCGAAAGTTTGCCTATTTCTGGCTGAATCACAGATTTGTTGTTAAGACAGACGATATCTGACACTGCAAAATTACTTTTGGTGACAGTTTTATCATATTGTTTTTCCTGCTTTGTTCGCGCTTGCACTAGATTTTTTGACGCAATTTTGTGCAAGTCCTGTAAGGTGAGTTTTAAATCTGCAATGTATTTCTCATCAATATTAGGTAAATTCGGATTGATGGTAAGATTGTTTAAAAGTAGTATATCAAGTGGAAAAGCAGGCTCACCTCCCTACAGCATTTCGAATGGCAAAATATTCATAGACGCTTGTGGCGTCACGCGATACACAGATAGCACAAAAGGCAAAAACTGTTCCCAATCATACTCATTACGCGCACTCAATTTTGAGAGTCTATCAATTTAAGTTTAATTATAACATTTGAGGAGTCCATCACACTGTGGGTGATATGGCGTCATAAAAACTTTTTGAATGCTGAGCAATTTACAAACTTCCGAAATCAAGGCGGATGTAAAGCTTGAGCCCTGATTGGTTGAAAATCGCTCAGGTATGCCATAACGTGGGATGATTTCATGCAACAAAAGATTAGCAATGGTTGTAGCTTTTATATCGGCTACAGCTAAAACTTCCACATACTTAGTAAAACAATCCAAGAAAACAACAATTTGCTTATTTCCTGACATCAATCGCAGCATATGCAAACAGTCACATGCGATTAGTTTGAAAGGTGCGGAAACTTTGATGGGCTGCATAGGTATAGATGTAGATTTTAATGCGACCTTGCATTGCAAGCACACATCACAATTCTTACACCATGCAATCACCTTATTCTCCATTCGTGGCCACCAATAACAAATTCGAATGGCGAACAGAATTTTACGCAAAGAGAAATGGGCTCCAAAAATAGAGTCGTGGAATTCGTTTAATATGAAGCATTGTAATGATTTGGGAATAATGAGTTGTTGAACTATAGTAGGCGAGCGTTTAGGTTGGAAACAAGGACAAATTATATTGTTTAACAAGATAAACTCATCACAAAATTTTCGTGTTGTTAAATTGTTTAAAGACGTGCGAATTTTATATAATTCATCATCAGCACATTGCTCTGCAAGTAGTTTCAAAGGCGTTAGCATTTTGGCTTTTTCTTCGTTGGTTAGCTGGAATCGTTCATGAAACACAGGTGGACGATTTTCAGATGGCTTAATTGGTAAGGTCGGAGCATTATCAATTTTCCAATTAGGTAGTACCTCATCATCCTCTGATTTGGATGCTTCACAATCCAAGTTCGCGATATTAACAATGGCTTTTTGTTCGAGTTTGTATTATTATTCTGCATGATCGTATTTAGGGTGTCGTGATAAAAGATCCGCCACACAATTATGTGCGCCAGGAACATAGACAATTTCATATCCGTATTCCTGTAATTTGAGACCCCAATGGCGTAATCAACTCTATGGGTCTTTAACATTCACGAACCAAGTTAACACTTGGTGATCAGTTTTGACAATAAATTACTTCCCGTATAGTTAGTGTCTATAGTCCTTGATGGCCCAAACAACTGCTAACGCTTCTTTTTCCGATGTTGCGTACTTACATTTGGCAGAATTTAAAACACGGCTGGTGTAGCCAAGAATAAAACAAGTTTTTGATGGAAGATGTTTCTGTGTTAAATTGCACCCAACGCGTAATTACTAGCGTCAGTTGTTAAAATAAATTGGTGCTTGTCATCGAATTGAGGCAGTTGTTAAATGGGAGGGAGGTAAATGCGTTTTTCAACTAATGGAAAGCAAGTTTGATGTCCGTCAGTCAACAAAATTCAACATCTTTGGCATAGCAGATTAAAAAAGCGGGTTGGCGATTTTGGCGAGATCTTTAACGAATTTTTTAAACCATTGGATCAAACTAAGGAATTTTTGCAATTGTTGTTCCGATGGAAAATGCGTACAGTCACTTTGGCGAAAATGGTGCAAAGATCGATTATTGGATCACTGTGTCCGCGTCAACTCCTTTGTGGTAGCGTAGTCCTTAGATCAGCAATAATTACGATTTAGATTTTATTGTTGAAAGTAAAACTTACAGTTAAGTGAGAAGTGACGTAACAAATGAGTTCGCAAATTTTTGCCATACAGCCGGACTGGCTGCGTGAATATTGCCAAAAACGATGAAGATTAGATGAATGCAAATAAGCGTTCTCGAGCTTGCAGTAAAATACGGAGACTTTCTAAATAGGGCATACGGGACTGAGCGATTTTGTTGTTCTAATCCAATTTTTATAGTTTTCGGGAGCCATACGGTCTGGCGAGTAAAAGGATTAAGAAGAAGCTTAATCTCGGCGAGTTAAAGCAAAACAACTTCGCTTACTTTAGTTTTAGATGTATCTTTCGTGAAGTTTACACGTATTTTATATCTCTTATTTTGATACCTTAGTTTTACCCTTTTGGCCTCTTTTAACCTCCCGCTTCCGCCATACTTTCTACATTCGTTTTTGGTCTCACCGATTTTATCTATTTCATAACAGAGCGTAGCGCGCCGCATTCGTGAGATTTATTGCGTACTTGCATGCTGAACTTTTCCTGTCGCTTAACACATCACTCATGCTAATTGATATGCTACTTTCATTGACTTTTGTGTATTTCTCGGATTTAAACTCGGCTTATGGCTGGGTTCCCAGCCGCTCTGTCTGACATTCAAGTTGGTTAAAGTCAACTTCATTGTTGTGTCTGGAATTCAGTTTTAATCCCTTTTTGGAGTCTTTTATGTCTGCAATTCACATACCGTACTAGCTAGCTCTCATCTTCTTTCAATTTGCCGCTTTTCTACGCATTACCATATCTGGCTTTTCGGCGAAATCGCGATATACATAATGTATTTGCGATACATATATCAAATAAAAATGTACGTGTTACGCTAATGATAATATATATATATGATATAAAATACAGTATGCATCTAAACAAAGTTTACGTTACAATAATGGTTTTAAACTTCTAAATCAGCGCGTTTCCTTACAAAGTTAAATAATTAATAATGTTAAATTAGCGATTATGTACAGTAAGTGGATTGCGCTGGCCTCCCCCTCTTAGCTTGAATAGTCTCGATCGAAACTGCATAAGTCTCGATCGTAAATAATAATCATGCTTTGGTAGCTTATCAGCTTGTTTCTTTTTCTTTACGGCTTCCTAATTCTCCTTTTCCATCAATTTTTTTATCGATGTTTTTGTTTGACGTTTGAATTTTGTTGTCCTGTTTATGGATTGGCGTTAGGAAACTTTCCATTGATCGCTGTCTATACCGTTTTGTTCGATTAAGAACGTGAACTGTTTGTGGTTGGCTTTTGCCTACGTCTATGGTTAAGTTCGGATATTGTACCCTTATTATACGATATGGTCCAGTATAAACTGACATAAGTTTCTTGGGAACTCCCTTCTTAATACTTTCGTTTTCTAAAAGGATTTGATCTCCCACTTCATATCTTATGTCTTTAGCTTTCATGTTATAAAATTTCTTATAGCTTTCCTGAGCTTTTTCAATTTGCTTTTGAACTTTAGTCAGAGCTTCCGTAAAATGCTGTTTAACTTCTTCTTCGTAAGTTTCGATGTCCTTAGATAAAACGGGCGATTATAATTTAAAACCGCATCTATGAAGCGGCTGGGGGTATCGTCCATACATTAAAAAGAAAGGACTAAACCCTGTCTTTCGTTATCATGGATATTAGTAGCGAAGATTGCATACGGAAGATGTTTATCCCAGTCTAATTCGTTTTTATCGATGTACATCCGAATTCTCGTTATTAAAGTTTGATTTGCTCTCTACCTCACCATTTGCTATCGGGTGGTAAGGTGTTGTGTAAAGTTGTCGTGTCTTGAATAATTTAGTTGTCTCCCTCATTAGTTCTGGTAAAATCTGTTCCTCTATCTGATTGTAGTATTTCCGGTGCCCCATGTCTACAAACAATTTGAGTTACAAAAAGTTTGGCAATAGTTTGGGCAGTTATGTCTTTAGTTGCAAAAACTTATATTTGATAAAATAATCTATAAAGACAACAATAAATCTGTTTCCTGATTCGGCTGAAGTTCAGAGGTCCCACACAGTCCACAGCTATTCTTTCAAATGGTCCTCTAGCAGAAATAGAGGTGAGGGAGCCTGCTGCAACTTTACGAGTAGGTTTTATTTCTTTGACACATATCATGCGTGTGCAGTACTCAGTGACGTCCTTGTTCATACCTTTCCAGTAATATTTTCTTGTAATCAGTTTCATTGTTTTCGGGCTCCAAAATGACCCATAACTCGTCATCATGATTTGCATGAATTATGAGTTTTAATACGGTAGGTACTACTATTTTCTGTATATTGTCGTCAATTTTGAATAACATGTCGTTCTGCACAATGAATCCTTCAGTGGGGGAGTTCGAAGAAATAAGTTCTCAACTCTGAATCTTGTTTTTGCAATGAGCTATTCTAATTCAAAATTAGTTTTTCTCAGATGAATCTCTTTCTTCTAAGATAGGATTGCATGAAGCGGATCTTTTCATTGGTTTCTGTGGCCAATTTTCACCAATTTCCTCAATGTTTTTAAGTTCGTTTTCATCAATATCTAAAAATTTGGTTTCTTTTGGATTCGGAAGTCGAGACAAAGAGTCAGCGTTTTGGTTTTCAACCCCTTTCTGGGTGTGACGCATATTTTGGTACCTGCCAGCGCTAGACTAGCGTGCAATTCTAGATGAGGATCTGTTTCTCTAAATTGACTTTACAGCTATGTGATCTGTCTCTATTGTAACTTCATGTTGATACAGATATGGACGAAAATGCTTAACGAATTCTGCCTGCTAGAGTTTCGAGTTCGGTTACCGCATAATTTTTCTCGGCATTTTCCAAACTTCGACTGCAAACGCAATGGGATGTTCCATATTGTCATCTTTGTAATTTGAGAAAGGACTGCTCCTATTCCTGAATAAGAAGCGTCTGTTTGTAGGATAAATGGTCTCTTAAAATCTGGGTGGCTAAGAACGGGTGCTTGGACTAATTTTTTCCTTTAATTTGTCGAAGGCCTCTTCTTTGTTTATTCGCCTTTCCAAGCAAAGCAGTACCTTTTCTAAGCAATTTATTCAGGGTTCAAACAATTTAGAGAACAATCGGAATAAATTTCCTATAATCAGAATTAAACCCAAAAAGATTTGATTTCCTTGAAGTTAGTGGCCTTGGCATGGTTCTAATAGCTTCAATCTTGATCGGGGAGAATTCCTTTTCACAAAATTACATATCCAAAACACAGTCTCTTCAATAGAAATTTAAATTTTGACAGCTTTGGCTTCATATTAGCCTTATTCAGCCGTTCTAACAAAATTTCTAGTCGTTCCATCATCTCATTGTGGTTTGGTGCAAAAATTAGTATGTCGTCTAAATAAACCAAACAAATTTTCCATTGCGAACCTGATAAGATGATATCCATGAGACGCGCCAAATGATGCAGGTGCATTACATAGTCAAAAGGGAAGAAAATTAAACTCGTAAAGACCAATCGGGCTATTAAAACTGGTTTACCTCCTTATCTTCCTCCTTAATTGGTATAGCATGATAAACATTAGCCTGATCTAAGGTTGTAAAATATTTCATGCCTTTTAAAGTATCAAATATCATCAATGCGTGGTAGGGGATAAACGTTTCTTTGTAACGTCATTAATGGCATGAAAGTCAATACACATTCTGTGTTTTCCATCTTTTTTTCTTACTAGAACGATGTTTGTGGACCAGGGAGATATACTGGGCCTAATAATTCCCTTATTTTCGAGCATTTTTACCTCGTTAACGATAATTTCTTTTTCTCCAGGCGAGGTTCTAAATGGGTGTTTTGATATAGGCGGGTTCTCTCCCGTATTAATTTCATGAAATATTAAGTTGGTATGACCACAGTCATTGTCATCGATTGCATACAGATTAGGATATTTTACCGAAGATCCAAAATTCGACTCTCTTTCGTTTTCACTCAGAGAACAGAAATATTTGTATTTTCTCGATCCATTGCTTTATGTCCCTTTTACCATAACCCCGTATGTTTACTTTCTCCATGCTTTGCTCGGTAGTATTAGCATCTGCATTATTACCAATATTAATCGTACCTATTTTCGCGTTAGAATACAAGTTTACGCGATATGATTGAGGATTTAATATTTGTAAAAGATCGTATTATTCTTGTACGATACATGTCGCAGTGTGCTAAATAAACATTATGGTCCGCATTCAGCGCTTTGGGGCTAGGAGTAAACACAACATGATCTCCAGGGCGATAGATTTTAGGAACTCGACCTTGAATTAATTGTACAGATCTCGATTGTATGCATTCATCACGGTTCATTATTATGTGCTCCGATTCTCAGGCGGGTTGTAGATTATTCAGCAGCTTTTATGCATATTTCTCGAAGAAATTTATTGTAGAATTCTCCATGTCTAACTCAATCTTTTGAATCTAGACAGAAAATTTGTTTAAATTAATTCTCCAGAACACTGTTCTTGAGTCCTTCTTACTAAAATTGTCTCATTTATGTCACCAGTGGTTACTGTTATAACTGCTGAGCCTAAAATTTCGATTTTAGTTCATTTGCAGCAATAGGAGAAATGAAGCTTTCATAAATCTGGAGGAAAGGTAATTTTGTTGCTACCCTAAATCCAGAAGTGAGTACACTGCTCAGAGTCGATAGAGCAGATGGTTTAGCTAATGTTTCGTAAATTGCTAAACAGCATTGCGAACGTTTGTATTCCTCCAAAAATTCTTGAGATGCAGAGAATTTTCGCGATTTATTTGTTTTGTGTGTCTGCACTGTGACCGTATTTACATTGTTCGAAGATGCAGGGGTAGGATAAGGTGGGAACAACAAACGTGGGTTGGCGATCGATAGTATAAGTCACATAGGGGCAATTAGAGGTATTTTCAGGACAATAATTTGAATTATAATACGTTGATTGTTGTTCCAGTGGAAAATGCACATACGGATCATTTTGGCGAAAAATGGTGCGATATCAATTATTGGATCGCTGATTGTGGTAAATGCCATGCTAATCATAGAGATGATTGTTATAATTCTGTCGGAAGAACAGATGCGATCACCTTGAATCATCACACAAGTCATTATTTCGATAGTTAGATGCGCGATTTTGACTTTGGTCACACAAGCAAGATTGCAAAGGGTATCAATTGCGATTGTTAGAGTGCAATGGTGAGCAATTTTGTTGCAAAAATGAATGCAAAAGGCTGGAATTTCGACCCATAGATTCATTTCTTGGGCAATCAGCGTAATTTTTAGACGTACGTTGTTGCTGGCATTTAAAACAATCATTGTAAATGTGTCGGTGTGCTTGCTAAATGTGCAAAATTTTTGCAAAGAATTTTTGTAATTTTCAACGCGATTTGCGCATTAGATGTTCTTGGGCGCGAGCAATAAAAATCGGCGGTATTTGGCGCTGCGTGATGTGTCTTTTGGCAATGCACCTCCTATTGGGGCAGCAGTTACCAACTCATATGGAGTTAACACTTTTTTAGGGGCTAATTGGTTATTAGCAAATTTGGCACTGATGGTGTTATGCAAAATTCATGGAAAGAAGCTTTGGACACGCAACAATAAGCTTTACTCAAAATTTCGGATAAAAGACCATGTTTCAATTGATGTCAAAGTAGATTATCAAAATGCGTACAGTCAACTACGAGAGCGGGTTGCACTTTTATTAATTCTTCCCAAATCGCTAGATAATACAATTTGACGGATTCATTTTGTTGTTGCTTATGATCTAAGTAACGATCAATCAAGGTGTCATTATCCAAGGTACAATATTCCGCGAACATGGTGTATTTGGTTTTAGTATATGACCTTTTAATGTCGGCAGGTAACAAATAGTATAATCGCATCGCATAGGGATACAAAAATGAGGATACAAATTTGACGCGAACAGATTTATCGATATTATACATGTCCGCAAGTTGCTCAAAATCAGTCAAAAATTCTCGAATGTCCATTTTTTCCCTTGAAAATATTTTTTACTAGCGATGGCGATCTGCATTAGCTGCATAAACTGACCACAATTCAATACATTGGTGAGTTGCTTCATACTATTTGACAATGCTGAGGATGAGGAATCAGAGTCATGACGATGGCGATGTGGACTACATCTGTGATGCAAATGGCAATGACGCACACAATCAGAACTAGAAGAGCCTTCGTCAGAGAATGTGACATGGTGCTGACTCACGAGGTTGACGCCTGATGGTAGCTGCACAGAAAGCTTTTGCTCAATAGGGGTAAATTATTTGTGAAAGACACACTACTATCCTGCAAAGGTATTTCCGCATTTGAAGGATGCAAAACATGATTGGGTGGCGCCTGCTTGGGGTGTCGAGGAAAGTTTTGCAGCAGAAGTGGGTTTAATAATGGTTGCAAATTTGTATTCAACAGATTAGGCATACACGACGACGCATTAGGGTACAAATCAGGCAACGAAAGTGATAACAACAGCTGCAAATTCGATAATGACGACTGCGAAATCATAGGTACATGTTTGATGGTAGCTGGATTCTGCATTTGCTGTGATGCAATGTTCTACGGATTATTCACAAAATTGATGGGCGGAGGCACGCGCATTGGGATAATAGGTGCAAAATTTTCAGAGGAAATTTCGGGTCGGCTATGGTTCTACAATAGATGTATAACGGGCGATATAGTTGCGGATGCGAGTTGCACGCAATCAGGAGGGTTGTTGCAATGTTCAGGGAAATCAACAGAATTTTCGCTATTGACGTATTCATTTGCGCATCAAGCTTGATTAATTTAATTGTGATCAGCAACGGTTTGCAGCTTAAGTAAGTTACTTAATTTTGTGCAAAGTTTACACATTTCTTGATTATTTTCATGCTTATCTTAATTTACGCGCAAATAAAGATGTGAAAATTGAAGACATATATTTTGAAGCGTTTCAAAAAGAAGTTCGTTAGAAACCACGGATGCCGGGCAATTATTTTTGGCATTTAGGCTCAGACTATTACTGCTCTCTACGTCAGAAGCACAGGTACACAGTTCAGAACTGGTTTCCGGTTCATTTGGCGCGCTACATGTTGGGTCGTATATTTATCATGGTATTGTCGGACAAATTATTGCCTAAGGCATTAGCGCTATTTTCAGTGTTTGTTAAGACATTACCAGTTATGGATTCGTCATCAGATGGCGATACTGACAACGGATTTACCGGAGGGCGTAAATTATTATTATTATTGACATTTGAGACAGAATCAGATTGCTTGATTTGTGTCTGTTGAGTCACATGTGGCGGTGGCAAAGATTTCTTTCCAGGAGGCGTTCGCAAGGTTTTCTTACCACCCATTTTTAGGTATAAAAAACGTACAAAAAAACGTACATAGCATTGGGTAAGAAAAATGCGACTATGTAGAAATTTCGCAAAAATTTTTCGAATCTGACCCCATAGGAAAGAGGTTTCAAAACTTTAATCAAACTCACTTACACAGGGTCAGATGTATCAAACGTGAGGTAGATGATAATTAAGACTAAGGCTAAGCGCAACATGATACGTGCAAACTTAGAGCGAATAAAGGCAAAAAACCTAGGTGGCAAAATGAATCATCGAGGGAAAATGATGAGTATTCGTTGCCAGAGGGTCAACCTTTATAGAAAAATATATGCGTCCTCGTCATTGTCGCCGTAGGCTCAACAGATATAAGAAAAATATAGGTGACGGTGCCAAAACACACAAAAGCTTTGCCACAAACGCTTACTTCAATGTGCACTGCCATGGCAGCGGACGATATAACAACAGAGGTGAACGAAATGTTGCACATGTTTAGATAGCCAAAAATAATGATTTTTGGGTAAAAAAATAAATTTATTACGACTGACCAGTTCGGTTGTAGCCAGCAACCTCGAAGGGGGATTTTCCAGTGTAAATAAAGAGGTGTTCCCGGTGCTCCTTGCCTTTACTAAAGCAACACAGAGACAGACATGTATTCACCTTTGGGAGTTACTTAGGTACCTACACTGCTCTCAGCGCTGGCCAGGTTGTTTAAGCAGGAAGTTCGGCTCTAAACCCAACAGCCCTCAATAAACTACGACCTCGACTTTCTCGGCCCTAATATTGCTGACCGCTTCTTGCTCGGAAGCCTCGGCAGCTACGCCCTACAACCTAGCACTGAGTATCTACGTAACCCTGGTATGCTTGCAAGGTCAGTTGACCTATCTCAACCCTAAATCTCAAGTCGATAATTTACCTTCTTTCAAAGCAATAATCGCTTTTAGAAATGTTTTTGTTCCTAATAAGTGTAGCACTCTAAACATTGATTCAAAAAAACAGCGAGCTCTATTCTGGACAGTCATCATTATTAAAAGATTAGATAATATTTTGACCATTTTTGGGTTGAGAAATAGATAAGGAACTTTCCAAAAATAAGTCTACAATTAGACACAACATTATTTACCTTTTCTGAAAATGGTCGAGATAAAATAAAATAATATCGTCGTTGGAGCCCGGACCTTACCCTCAATATAATAGATCACTGGGTTAATATTATGCTTAATTTATTAATCTACAAAAGAAACAACGCACGACCTAAATGTCGGCAACAGAACAGAACATAACGCCATGCTCCAACCTCATAAACTCAACTACTGATCAATCCTCCTCTCGTGATTGATTACAGTATATAACAATCAATCAAACAAAGTTACTTACAGCTGAAATAACTTATAAACAAAGTCATAAGACCTAAATTTCACAGTGGTAGTTCAAATATCTAATTAACTGATCTCAATGCATACATAACTCCTTTTTACCAGACAAGTACCTAATAGAATTTTAAGGTGAAAAAGATGGGATTAAATTGAGAACTGTATGCATAACCCAAGCTAAATCATCGTATAGATAGATGCTCCATTGGCTAAGGTATTCCATGGTGACGTAAAGCTGTAATTCATTCGCTTCCAAAACAGCAAATTTGTAATGTTTGATAAAATGTTCGTAAGCTGTAACTATCGCATTTACAGTAATAAGACAGTGCGATGAGTAGAGAATAATCGGTGAGAGGTTCGAGCTGAGGAGTAGGGAAAGTAAACCAGGTATCTTTTAGCATAAGGCTTTTATTCTCTCCGCATAATACAGGAATA
>JAVLUZ010000184.1:647317-754817 GCA_036768485.1 Mermis nigrescens
AGACTAGCTCATCAATTTTGGACCATGTAAGCGCTGAGCAGCTCGCCGAAAAGGATATTGATGCTTCGGAAACGCGACTTGATTTGGCAGCGTCTTATTTACCTGCAATTTTGTAGTTCCATCCCAAAAGCGCGTGCTTAATCCGCATGGTTAGAACTATGAGTATTATATTTCAATTGAATATCTTAGAAACGCAGATTACGCTTTGTATGGCTTCAGCTCAAGTTTGTCCTCATTTAGTTACTTTATTATCACAATCAAAACATCTTATATGATCTTGGTTCCCATCCTCCGACCTCGCTTCCTTCCATCTCGAACGTTTCATTCGATTCATTCAGTTACACTTATATCTATAGTCTGTTTCACATAACTTCATGCATAAATTCCAACAATTGTTAACGACAGTAAGCCGAGGTTTACGATAATTATATATCAGATCAATGCTATAATCGCAATCAGTCAGCTTATTGTCGGAGATTGTTTTAAAATTTATGAACGAAGTTGTGCGAAATAGACTATAATCTCATCACCAGATGATATATTTGAATTAGGATCTAATTCATGTACGCTGGGCACTCTCAGCAGCTACCAAATTCTGGCTGGGGTTGGGAGCATAGGTGGGCAGCACCAAAATCCTGGGGAGAGGGTGCAAGATTTTTAAAAAGTCGAAAAATAGTCTGAAAATGGTGGTATGGCGAAAAAGGCCCGATTTTTCAACGTTTCTTATCGAACACTAATCGTTAGCATCAAAGAATCGCGAAAAAAGAAAAAATTCAAAAATTGAATTGTGAGATATTTTGGTTTCTGGGGTAGGGAGTGTTCGCCCTACGTTAGGGCTGCATACCCCAAAGCCCCCTCCTTACGCCCACGTGTGGTTTAGAGGTCCAAAAAATTTTGTGATTAAAAAAAGCGGAAGATTTATGTTACAGGGGTTATAACGTTTTTTAACGTTATTTATTGAGCTTAAGTCGGTCATATAAAAAAATCTAAAAAAATTAAAAAAATAAGATTTTTTTTAGAATTCTCCCGAATCCCGCGGTAAGCTAGCCTCTAAGCCCCAGATAATTGTGTTTGCAGGAACCTTAAGATGTTTTGAAATTCCTGCAATTGAAAACCAATCAATTTAAAAATTCTTTTCATAGAAATCTACAACTTAATTTTTTCGATCGCTTTTCGATGTTTTGGTATTTCATAAAAGATTTCAGTTAAAAGTATTTTATTGTTTAACGTTGATAAATTAAATTGCTCTAATTTAATTGTCTGAATTTTGTTCATTTCCAATTGCTATTAAGCCTTATTTTTCCATCTCTTGTTCTTATATTGTGTTAAAAAAATTTGATTAATTTTCATCACTTTCTTGTAAGCTTTGTAAATTTGATCGGAATCGCTGATTAATATTTAGTTTTAGAGCTCGACATGCAAAAATTGGGAGTTATGCGTTCTCGATTATTCCACAAGCTGTATATCGAGTCCTTCATTGCCGGAAACATTACATCGGAAGTAAGTAAAAAATGATATGGAATGAAATAGACTGATTGGTTTCCATTTTATCCTTATCTACATATCCCACATTTCCATAATGACGATTTAAAGATTATACGCCGGGGGTCTATAGGAGACAAACGTCTCAAAAAGGAGCCGAAAAATTTAGTTATGACGTCTTTATGGATTCTGAATGGGTTAGCGTTAATAACGTTAGTGAAAAACTTTAAATCTAAATAACAGACCCTTCTCTTTGAAACTGGCTTGCTTTTTGAAATGAAAGAAAGTTTTTGCACTTTTTAACAAAATGAAAATTTCGGAATAGCTTTCATTTTGGTTTTTGATCTCAATAGTGATCCCAGCAGGTTTTAAAGTCTATTTTTTCGGTGTCTGAACAGAATTATGTACCAGAATATTTAAACCATATAAAAAGAAAAAAGATTGGAATATTGAAAAATTCATTTTGAAAATTACCGTTATTCGGAAAACGTTAACATTTAACCATGCTAGGCTGGGTGCCGGATTGGAAATTGCTTAAGCTGGACTTCGAGCTGATATGCTCATTTTCGTTCTAAAAATGATATTTTAATTATGTACGTGCTACCATGCAAAATTCAAATACCGTATTTAGAGAATATTTCTCAATTTCGTAGAAAGCACGAGAGCAATTTCTGGCAATCAATGGCTTATTTGATCAAACACGTAAAGCTAATCTGAAACCTGCTGATATTATAGGCGACAGAGTGATCGATTTGATCGAGAGTGAGTGTACAATTTTTCGAACATATGTATGCATCTTTTGACACTATTTCGCCGAAGTAAGAAATTATGTGCCTTCTGTGAATACTGATCGACTATATTAGGAAATATTGATTTGAAAACCTTCGATTAAAATAACTGCGCTTTAGTTGGCTGGGATCCGGGGGCACGCCGCCTATCGTAAAATTGGTTCGATGAGAACACTTGAGAGGCGAATGTACATAAATTTAATTGAACGATCAGTATATCAACACGATCAGTATTATTAAAATATATCTAATTTGTGCTTGTCTGTCTGAGAATATTTTGTGCCGTGTTTCTAAACAGAATAGGCTGATTTCGACAGGATGTAACTAAGTGACCGGTGCGATTGCACTTAATTCGTGATAAAACTTCCGGGCCCGGTTTAACCAAGCCTTTACAAGTTTGACAGCTTTGACAAGTACTACTCCGACAAGTGATCAAGTTCCACCAGGACCTTGTCGGACAAGGACTTGTCACTTGTCAAAACTAGTAAAAAAAGCGTTTTGACAAGTAAAGTTTACTAGTGTACTAGTAGGCCGTTCCACCGAATGATGAGAACAAATTTACTTTTCAAGACTGGTGAAATTTTGACAAGTCGAAATTAGGCTTGTAATTTACCTTGACTAGTGTAATTTTGCTGTTTTTGTCCGAAAAATATACAGTTTGGATATATACCAATCCAGCATTGATGATGCGGAAATCATCTTAGGTGAAGAAATGTGAAAAATCACATGATCTGCGCTTATTCATGAAATTCTTCCTCTCCTATTTCAGCTCGCGAGTTTTAGTTTAGGTAAATTAATGATCAAAATGTTCAATTAATTCATACGTTTTGTAATCAGAGCGGTAAAATTTCTTAAAGGTCATAATAAAATAAGTAAAACAAAAATTTATGGCCTGAGGAGGCGCTGAATGTGACATGTTCGAGAGAAGTTGTATGAACGTCTAGCGCGATGAAGAAAGTTTATACAATAAATTGTATCACTTAACGCAATGCGACTTAATGCATCACGACACGAGTGCTCACTCACAATACTACGGAGGGATTACTTGTCAAACTTGTCAAAAAGTAATGGTTTTGTCAAAATGGTGGGAACCTAGTTTTTACGACTTGTCACGATAGGACTTGTCACCGGTCAACTCACTAGTCACTAATCACTCGTCATTTTTGGTGGAATTGGGCCCTGACGCTTTCCGCCGGCAAACTTCAGACTTATGCCCCGTTTGTGCGCAATATCTGCATTTTCTTCTCCTGCATTTTCTGTGGTATGATTTGTAAGATTGCAGAGATTTCAAAAAATTCTGCTTAGGTGCGAAATGCTGCAAAATGTCTGTCATTGCCTTGTAAAGATGAATTCACGCTAGGACTTTGATAAGGTGCGTTTATATGATATGAATAGTCTAAACGATCATTTTCCGGCTAAACTTTATTCAAACATCAAGTAACAAGTAATTCGATCTGTTTAGTCAATATTTCTATCGAATTTTCTATATTAGAATGTTAAGAAACATTAAAGACAGCTTAATGATTTGTATGCATAGGAAAATTCGAATGAGTCAACGTATCTCTACAGATCTGCGATTCAACATATGTATGTTACAGCCTTGTGTGCTTCATTTAAGTTCGCAAATTCGCGAAAGTTAACAGCTTCACGAGCATTGCTTAGCATGCCAAGTAAAAACTAAGACTTAAAAATAGTGTATTTCGCTTTCTAATCTAAATCAGGGTAAGCAAGACGTGCTAAACGTCTTAGTTCTGATAAATACTCAGATACAGATTCTGAACGTTATCGCCTACGATCCATAAAAAATACTGCTGCACATCACTATCACGATCATCAGGAAAATGATTTTTAAGCAAAGCTTTGTATGCGTCAAACGTATTAGGTGGATTTTGAAGATATTTTAGATCCTCAAATGTGGCAAGAGCTTTGCCGTTCGAAAATGTTTCGAGACACGCTGATTTCAAATGCAAATCATGCAACGATAAATACTGCTCAAATTTATGAAACCATTCTGTGAAATTTTCTCTTACTTCTCCGGAAAAGTCGGGAGGACGGAAAGCTTAACCAACATACTCCTCAAATTCGAGGCTCTAAGATCATCTATTGCATGAACGTCTCTTAACTGATCTCTTATTACCATATTTAAGGTGCTCTTCATATATATATATATATATATATATATATATATATATATATATATATATATATATATATATATATATATATATATATATATATATATATATATATATATATATATATATATATATATATATATATATATATATATATATATATATATATATATATATATATATATATATATATATATATATATATATATATATATATATATATATATATATATATATATATATATATATATATATATATATATATATATATATATATATATATATATATATATATATATATATATATATATATATATTTATATATATATATATCCGTTGCTAGGCTGGTACCGGCGCCGGTGCCGGTGCTAGATGAAAGAGAAAAAATTAGTGTAAAACGAATAATTGCAGCTCATTTATCACCAATTTAATGAATAAAGGCGCAAAAAGGTAGCATTTTGTTAATAAAATCTTCTGATTAGCATAGTGAAGCATTTTGACTGAACTTCAGAACAAGTCTTCGAGCTTTAAAAATGAATTATTCATTTAACGAAACACATCTTATTGAAAACATCAATTAACAGCAAGAAGCGTGGACACTAATAAATAAAGTAAAATTAAAAACATCGACATATAGAGTGGAAAGTTCTTCTAATTCTACCATCTGTAGGCAAGAAGGATGAGTAATACAGATAAGTTTTCAACTTAATTTCATCAAATCCATTTTATTTTTCCATTTCGTGAGCAGAAGACCGTAAAACGCAGCTAGAATTTTAAAATAGTTTTTATGCAAAACTTTTTCCGGCAAATTATTCATAAAAAGCTTGTTAAAACTTTGTAAATGAACTTCGATGTAAGTCTTTTGCATTACTAATATATCCCATGTTTGTTTTCAGAGGCTTTTGAAAATGTGAAATGATAAACTCAAATAATTTAAGCTCAAAAAGTTTTTGTGGCTATTTTCATATTTGTTTCTTACTAGTTGAATATTTAACTAATGCACTAGAACCAAATTGCGATTTGACTAAAAATTGAACTACTGCACAAGCCAATCTTGATTGCGCTACTCTTAAACTTATAATACACTATTTAACTTTTATTTTTCTTCGAATTTTAATTTTATTACAATTTTTTTGTTTGTTTAATGCTTGAGTGAGAAAATAAATATGTATTCATAAATTAAAAATAATGAATTCGTTACTAGCTAAATTAAATTTTGCTCTTAATATGTATATCCGGTGAAAAATAGGTACAAATTTAACCCTTTTTGAAGAAGCATAGTACACTATATAATATGCTAATGTAGCACCGGCACCGTGCACTGGTATATATATATATAATAATATATATATATATAATATATATATATATATATATATATATATATATATATATATATATATATATATATATATATATATATATATATATATATATATATATATATATATATATATATATATATATATATATATATATATATATATATATATATATATATATATATATATATATGATATACAGCCGCACGGTGTTTGCAACCTCCACACAGGCAAGGGTACATTTGCCTTCGGGACTTACTTAGGTACCTAATCTGCTCTTAGCGCTGGTCAGAATCGCGTAATCGCAGGGCGATTTCGAATCTGCTGACCCTTGTAGACCTACGGCTTCAACTCCCTCGGTCCTAATATTGCTGACCGCTTCTCGTCAGGAGTTACAGCAGCTACGCTCTAGATCCTAAAGTACCTGCCAAATCCCGGAATACAAGCGAGGTCAGTTGACCTATCTCAACCCAACTCAAGTTGATAAATTAACTTATTTTCAAGGGTTATGCTGTCTTTGAATGTTTTTAGTTCCTAATACCATTAACACCTTGGAATTTGAAAACAACAACAACAACGAGCTCTTAACCGGTCAGTCATCATAAAATATTACATAAATATTATTGACTAATTTTTGGATTGAGAAAAGATAATAGACTTTTGATAAAAGAAAAGATTGAAAACTATGTTCCCTTCCTAGCTCTTCCGAAATCCAAAATATCTTCGTCAATGGCGGCCGGCCCTCACCCTCAATATAATAAATCCCTGGGTGGGTTTTCTAATTTTATTGACAAATGTACAGCCACGGCTAAAAGCCAGGAAACGCGAAATAACTATATAGCTAGAATCAACCAAACGCTAAAATTGTCAAACATCAACTAACTCTCCCATCACGGGATGACTACAGTACAATGACGTTAAGATAACAAATTGTCATTAAACTAAAATTACTTTTATCAATTAATATATTCTAGAATGTGACTAGCGGTAACGTGGTAAAACAAAACAACTGCAATTAACATATACATAATTTCACTTTACCGGACAAGTATCTAATTGATTTTTGTATTGAAAATTGGGGATTAATTGAGAACTGAAGGCATAACCTCGAGCTCACACATCACAAGGCTGGCTACTCGATAAGGGTTATGTTAACCAATACAGTAATAAGCTATTGCCGGGTGGCAAACGCGAACTGATGGCAGAAGTTCGTACCATGTAACTCTCGTAGTTACACTCCCCAGGTATCGGAAAAAATTCGAAACGTAGTGTCGAATTTTTCAGGGCAACTGGCGGCTACGGCGCCTCAACATGAGCAAACGTATCGGACTACACGAGCTGATGTTAAAGTTTGCACTTAAAAACACTCTCAACAAAGCTACTTTCTGTTTCAGCTCATCAACTTGTTTGAGCAATTCTTCCTTTCTTTATCACAAAGTTCTTGTGCCCAAAGTCATACCATTTTACATGCAAACTTAATTTGCCTTGCCTCCCTTCAGTTCCCGGGTAGTAAAATTTTTGAAAAGAAAAAGTTTTTAGATTGGGTCTGAACCACACATGGGCGTGGGGAAGGGGGGGGGGTTCTGGGGGGTATGCGGCCCCCAAAAGTTGAAATACCCCCCAGAAATCATAATACCCCCTCCTCAGAAAATTATTTTTGCTTTTTTAGCAATTTTTTGATACCATTGGATAGTGCTTGATGAGAAACGTCGAAAAATGGTGTTTTTTTCGCCATACGACCACATTTAAGACTATTTTTCGACCTTTAAAAATTTTTTCACCCAATCCAGAAATTTTTTCACCCCCCCAGAATTTTTGTGCTGCCCACCTATGGTCTGAACCCCTTGTCCGTTAACGAATTATGATATGTTAATAGCAATACCACTAATTGAGCAATTACTTTAAAACACGAGATTATAAGGCACAGAAGGTCAATTATGCATGAGCAAAAATTAAGAACTAAAGACAAAAAATTTAAAATGACGAGGTAAAGTAAAGATGAGGAATGTAATTATGCAATACTGACAAGAAAGTAGCACCAAGAATCAAGAAAATTACAATGATAATGCAACGCAAAAAATGTCAAGCAAGAAAAGAAAATAAACATGACGCAATAAAAGTCCGGGAACACATCTGGAAACAAGCTGCTGGCCGATGGGGCGATGATCACAGAGTTTATAGCTTCTAACTTCAAAGTTCAGTAATGATCCTTATAACTGGGTTTGGTCGCGCGGAATCGGTTAAAACGGCGCAAGGTGATAGATTTGCGATCAGATTCGGTGTCAAGGCAAGTGGTAGAATGCTCCCTAAATGGAGATGGGATCCTTTGTTGTAAACATTAATGTAAATCACGATGCGCGGGTTGACGGATTTATCATCATCATCGTTGTCGTCAGAATTGGCATAGCGACGAGGTGTCAAAGCCCTCATCTGATAATGGTCAGCAGCAAACCCATACAAGTGTTGTTGTGGCAACACTTGCGGGTGTTCCTTGGACTGCATAGCAGTCCACAGCTGCAGTAACAATGGTTGTCTTTGCGGGCGCAACTGATCCTCAAATGTGTCGCAATATGGCTGCGACGGTGGGTGATATTCTGCGGCTGTTGGTACTGGCGGATGCGAGACATGGCCGGCAGACAAATATGACTGTGAGCTGGTCTGCGATCTGTGTTGCCGATATGGTTTGGATTGCGATGGTGCTTGCAATTGCGAGTCAGAGTGCACTGGCCTCGATGGGTGCGGTACATGCCACCCTGCGCCAATTTGGCGAGCACCTGATTGCTTTTTCTTCACCTGTGCTTCAGCTTAGTAGATTCGCTTCAAACGTTCCTTTTCAAAATTTGACAAAGCAATCCAAGACGACACATAAGTGTTGTCCGTTGCAGTAACTCGGGAACCATGGCTTCCTTTCTCTCTGTTTGATATCCTTCCTAGCCCTTTTATGACAATTTGGGCCAAAACTTCCTAATTGGCGGCAGCGTGCATTGCTTCGCCTTGGACTCTTTTGAGTCTTGCAAAGGAGCTTGCTGTCTTTGCGTCATTTTGCTTTGGGTCTGCAACTTCTGCCTTTTGTTATGGATTTGGGTTAGATCGAGCTGCAATTTGTTTTGCAGGTAGTATGTCAATCTTTGACGCTGTTCGAATAACGATCAAACTGAAACAGTACAACAACTTCTGGGTCGGTTTCCAAACAAATGGCTTAAATGCGTCAATGCAATTTGGCCGGATCTTTGATGCCCTCCGCTAATTATGGGAATTCTGGAAAAGCTTTGGTGGGCAAATTGGTGTATGATGGGCCGACAAAAGCGACTCACAGCATGCGTCGCAGCTGCTCTATCATACGCCAAGCGATGCCTGTGTTGTTGTAGGCGGAAGCAAAGAGGTAAAAGCGACGGTCCGAAAATTCCATTAGAATTTTTGCGCACATTACGTTGGGCGATAAAAAGATTGGCAAGCAATGGTATGTCTGCTCGTATTCAACTTGGAATTCACGGAAGTTTTTAAAGACATTGAACATTTGCCGCATGGTGATTAGCAACAGAGCTATGTGATCCGGTGCCTGGACAAGGCAGTGAGGTAACAATTTGAAAGGAATGTTACATGCTGCAGTGTCCATTATGTTGTTCGGAGTTTCGAGGTATTGATGGGTGATCAAGAACTCCAACAGAACTTCATAAATCATCACTCTGGTGGTGATGAAAAATCGATTTTGCACAAAGTAGTCGTACGGATAAAACAGTCGTTGAAATACGCTTGGTATCATAATGAAATGCGGCATTGGTCTGTGTTCAGCCTGTGTCACGGCAGGCGCGATTGCGAAATATACCAACGGGCGTTGCTGCGCAAAAGAGGTGTTCACATGATGTATATGTGCGGTGTACACATCATTGTAGTAAAGTAGTAATCCCGGACCTTCTGGCGTAGGTGTGCTGAAGCATATACAGTGCTAAAGCATACTTATTCCAGTTGGACTAGGCGCGCTCTTAGTACACGTGCACTCAACCGCTTATTACCTCTAAGCGTGCTACTTCCGCTTATTATCGCGCCTCATCTGCATAATATGATGTTAGCAAGTTAACAAAGCGTAAGTTTTTATGTAACATTCCAAAGGCATGACTCATACACATCAAATGACTTGGCAAAGCGCCAAGTTTTTTATGCAGCATCACATGACTTGGCAGAATGCCAAGTTACAAATCTATATATAGGGAGGGCTACAAAAAATAAATTAGTCTTACTGAGAGGGTCTTTGAGAGGTTAGTTGTATAATTTTGCTCTTAGAATTTTTGTGAAAAGTTAATCGTACTGAGAAAGTCAGCTGGTTCTCTGAATTTTCTCTTAAAATTTTTGTGGAAATGTCACAGTTTGATGATCTTGAAATTGTTGATGAGTGGAACGAAAATGATGAGATGCTCCCCAGCACCTCACAGGCGTTAAACATAATCGATGAATGGTATCCCCCAGATCATTTTTATGAATTGGGGGAACCGGAGGCACAGCAAATTAAGCGATTCAATACCGAAGGTCGCTCATATTTGCTCAACTTCCAGAATTTGGATAATTTAAACTTGGGACGCGATTTGCCGGACATTTTCAATGATGCAATTACAAAGATCATTGGCGATTCGAATGACATGGTGGGTGTTCAGGTAACCCACCCGACCCTCAAGAAGCCGGCCATTATTCCTTTTCGCAAAGGAGCAGAGATCAAAGGCGAGCAGATCATGCACACAATTGAAAGGATTTTGCAGTCAAATGAAGCAATTCAACTTGAACAGCCAGAGACACGAATTCGGATAGTTCAGGTTAGTCCTCCTACTGGTTCTGGTCAACATAAACGAAGATTTGTAAATTTAGAAAAAGAAATGAAAGCTAAAAAATGTTTCGTGCAAATTAAAAACAATGATAATTTATGCTTATCACGTGCACTTGTTGTATCAATAGCTCGACTAGAACATGTTATAAATCCTGATGATATAACTATGAAATCACGGTACAAAAATATGTGCAGGAAGGATACTGACAAGCAGATGGCAATGCAGCGAAAAGCTGCAACCGAATTAATGATCAAAGCGGGTCTTCAAGATCACACAGGCCCCTGTGGCATACCAGAATTACAGGCTTTCCAGCAGACCTTGCCTGAACACCAGATCAAGGTGTTCAGTGCAGACTTTTGCAACGCCATAGTTTTTGAAGGACCTTCAGCTGAAAAGGTCCTTCATCTTTACCATCATGACAATCATTTTGATGTTATTGGTAGTATAGCTGGCTTTATGAACCGTGGATATTTTTGCGAAGCGTGCAACAAGGGATACAATAACAAAAACGAGCACCGCTGCTCCAGAGTTTGCCCTTGTTGTCATGGACCTATATGCCCAAACATTGCTCTGATAGAATGCAAGGATTGTGGCCGACTCTTTAGAGGCCAACAATGTTTTGACAATCACAAGAAAGTTGGCAAAAATGGGTTTTCATTATGCCAACAAATGAAGCGATGCGAAAAATGTGGCCGACATATTAGCAGGCTTGACAAAATTAAGCGGCACAGATGTGAACACTATTACTGCAAGATCTGTAAAATAGACGTGCCTAAAAACGATCATAAATGTTACATGAAACCAATAGAAATTGAAAAGGATGAAAAGAAAAACACAAAATATGTGTTTTTCGATTTCGAAACGCGCCAAGAAAAGATCAGTGGCAATACAAAGGCAGGACTCCAATTAGAGCATGAGCCAAACTTATGCATAACGCATATGGTATGTGTGAAGTGCAAGGATAAACCACTCGGATTCTGCGAACATTGCGGCGAAAATCGCCGAATATTTTTTGGAAAAAACTGCGAAAATGAATTTTGCAATTTTTTATTTGGCCTCGAAAATGCTATAGCTATTGCACATAACGCAAAAGGCTTTGATGGGCATTTCATCTTGAAAAATCTTTTCAAACAGGCCATAGTACCCACAATAGTCACCCGTGGGCTTGAAATTATGAGTTTAAGTGCAGGCTCAGTTAAAATTATCGATTCATACAATTTTTTGCCAATGGCTTTATCGGCTTTACCAAAAACGTTTGACGAACCTGAATTAAAGAAAGGTTATTTTCCGCATCTTTTCAACACGGCGAAAAATGAAAATTATGAGGGTGAGTGGCCGGATGCATGGTACTACTCCCCGGCTACAATGAACCCTAAGAACCGAGAGGAATTTTACAAATGGCACAAAGAACAAAAAGGCAAAATGTTCAATTTTAGATCTGAACTTTTGGCCTACTGCGAGTCTGATGTTGACATTTTGAGGCGGTGCTGCCTAAAATTCCAAAAATTATTCATGGCGGAAACGGGCATTGACCCGTTTGAAACATCATTGACAATCGCCAGTGCTTGCAATAAAGTTTTTAGATCAACTTATTTGCAAGCAAATACAATCGGCATAGTGCCGCATGGTGGCTACAGGAGAGCCGAAAAACAATCGATTACGGCTATCAAATGGCTAAAGTGGCTGAGCGAAGCGCAAAAAATTAATATCAGACACGCGCGAAACATGGGCGAACAAAAAATTGGCAACTACCGAGTTGATGGCGTACATGACAAGAACGTGTACGAATATAATGGCTGTTACTGGCACGGTTGTCCGAAGTGCATGAAAAAGCGGACTAAACTTACAGCCGACCAAATCACAACGGCGGAAGAGGCATACCAAAACACAATAAGGCGGCGAAAAGCAATAGAGGCTCAAGGCTACATGGTAACGGAAATGTGGGAATGCGAGCTGAACAGAGAACTAAGATCAAATTTTGAAATGAGAAAATTTTTCAGCTCAATCAAGATCGTAGACCCGATGGATCCCAGAGAAGCATTTTATGGCGGAAGGACAAACGCTATAAAATTGCTCGAAAAGATCAAAAGGGATCAAAACGGCGCTCCCATGGAAAAAATCAATTACACAGACATATGCAGCTTGTACCCGACCGTTAATAAATATGGCGTTTACCCTATCGGACATCCTCAGATTTTGACGGAAAACTTTTCAGAAATCACGGCTGAAAAACGACCATACGAGGGACTAATTAAGGCCAAAATTTTACCACCCAGGAATTTGTACCATCCAGTATTGCCATACAGATTCGGCGATAAATTATATTTTCCCTTGTGCCGAACATGCACTGAAACGCATCAACAAGATCGATGTGAGCACAATGATGAAGATCGTGCTCTAGTAGGTGCTTGGGTAAGTATCGAGATCTACAAAGCCCTTGAACTCGGCTACAAAATTCTCGAAATTTTCGAAGTATGGCATTACGAAGAATCGGAAAAATACGATCCCATTACCAACCCTGATGGAGGTCTATTTACGAAATACATCAATAAATTCATGAAATTAAAGCAAGAATCGGACGGTTGGCCTGCATGGGTAACATCAGATGACGACAAAACAAAATATATAGCGGAATACAAACAACATGAGGGAATAGAACTTGATGCAGCCAAAATCTCAAAAAATTCAGGAATGCGCGCACTCTCTAAGCTAATGCTTAATTCTTTTTGGGGAAAATTCGGTCAAAGGAACAACATGACCAAAGTTACATTCTTTACAGATCCGGCCTCATATTTTGAATTAGTTTTTGACCCAACAAACGTTATTTACGCGATAAACGCCATTAATGAGAACATGATAGCAGTGACACACGCAAAAGAGGATGATTT
Source organism: Mermis nigrescens (assembly GCA_036768485.1). NCBI lineage: Eukaryota > Metazoa > Nematoda > Enoplea > Mermithida > Mermithidae > Mermis > Mermis nigrescens. The sequence goes on from JAVLUZ010000184.1 coordinate 660,750, forward strand.
CGCTGAAGTTATGGGAAATACAAACTCAGTCATAGCCGCCTATACAACAGCTCAGGCTCGCTTAAGACTTTATGAACATTTAGAAAAATTAGGCGATCGAGTACTTTACTTCGACACAGACAGCGTGATTTTTAAATCGACGCTGAATAAAGATGAGTATGAAGTGCCTATTGGATCTTACTTGGGCAACATGACTAACGAACTGAAGGACTATGGCCCTGGCGCTTACATAGAAACATTTGTGAGCGGAGGGCCTAAAAATTATGCATACAAAGTCTACTCGGCTCGGGAAAACAAATTTTACTATAATATAAAAGTGAGAGGATTCACTTTGAACTCGGCTGTGGCGTCAAAAATCAATTTTCACTCATTAGTGAAAATGGTGAACGCTTTTGTGCAAGAACAAAACGTTCTTGAGAAAGTGGTCTATTTCCCACATATAAAACGACTACCCGATCATACGATAGTGACAGAAGATGCGAAAAAAATCTACAAAGTTGTTTATAATAAACGTGTTGTACAGCGCGATTTTTTGACTTTACCTTATGGATATTAATGTATTTGTATATACTTTATCGTTTTAATCCCAAAAAAAATTTAAAATGCATGTTAAAAAAACCAAAAAAAATGGTGCCGCCGCATGCTCAGCTCCACGCGCTGGCACTGGGCACTGCATTAGCAGTGGCTGAGAAGCATGCAAGGTAAGTTATATAAGGTCTAATTATTTTTTTAATTAAAGCGAAAAAAATGATTAACGATACGTCTATAGAGAAAAATTATTTGCAACCCATTTACAATGAAGTTTTGGGTTGTGTAGTACTTGTAGTAGTTTTATCAATTTTAATTTTGTGTAAGCTTTTAAAAAAGCATCTCGAAAAACTATATAAGGGATTACGTAGCCTAAGATCTAGCAGAAATGAGTCTCCCAAAGTGTCCGATGTGTTCTCTAGTGCCAAAATCGACATACCATTACGAAATATGCGCCTACCTCCATAAGGAGCCGCATTTTCTGCGCAGATGGTGTAGGTTCTTTGAACCAGGATGCAACGATTGCATCCTTGAAATCAAAAATAATGAAAATTCATTAAGCTTCACATTTTCGCTATGCACGCAATGCTCTGGTGAAGTCAATGTAATTAAAAAGAATAAATACATGTTGTACTTTTATTTAGAAGACGTAGATGGACCTCGACCTACTCCAAAAGATATAAGCTTTGCGGTCGAATGCAACGATTGTAAATTAAAAGTCGTTCGAAATCATATAAACTTGAAAATTGAGGTACAGTTCTGCGAAAAGTGCTCTTCTAGATATTGTGCAGTCGCAAAAGGTAAACACGCGTTATATTTCTATTAAGCAATGGAAACTATTTATTATGAGCCGAAAACGGGGTATACAGGCGCAGGTCCACTAGTTGAAAAAGCTAAGCTAAACAAGAAAGCGGTAATAAAATGGCTAGAGACTCAGCCAACTTACACACTGCATAAGCCAGCTCGCAAAAAATACGCGCGTAATAAAGTAATAGTCTCTAGGATTGATGAACAATGGGCCATAGACTTGGCCGACTTACAGTCAATAAAAAAACATAACGATGGCTACGCATTTTTATTCAATTGCATAGATGTGTTTAGTAAGTACGCTTGGAGTATACCTGTAAAAAATAAAACCGCCGAGGCTATAACGAATGCATTCAAAGCAATATTAGAAGGCGGACGTAAGCCGGAAAAAATACAAAGTGATGCTGGTAAAGAATTTGTCAACAAACAGTTTCAGAAATTTCTCGAAGAAAATAATGTAGAATTTTTTACGATAAATAGCGAACTAAAGGCGTCCGTTGTTGAACGCTTTAATCGAACGTTAAAGGAACGCATGTGGCGATATTTCACAAAAAACAACAAATATAGATACATTGATGTACTGCAAGACTTAGTAACTGGCTATAATAATACAAAGCATCGCACAATAGGGATAGAGCCAGCTAATGTAAATGCTGATAATGAATTAATCATTTTAAATAAAGCTTTCAAAATTAATACAAGCGACGTCACTTTTAGGTACAACATTGGTGATAAGGTACGTATAACTAAAGTGAAGGGTGTTTTTGAAAAGGGCTATGAACCAAATTGGAGTGAAGAAACATTTGTAATAAAAAGCCGATTAAAAAGAAAACCACCAGTTTATGTAATTAAAGATCAGTTGGGCGAAAAATTGGAGGGAGTCTTTTATGAACCCGAATTGCAAAAGGTTGAATTAATTGACAATGTCTATGTCATTGAGAAAGTTTTAAAAACGCGTAAAAAGTCTGGAAAAACTGATTATTTTGTTAAATGGAGAGGTTTTCCTGAAAAATTCAATAGCTGGGTGAATCATCTCATAAAAATTTAAGTTTATATAAGAAGTGTGTGATCAAAAATTGTAAAACAAAAATGGATATACCTTCCGAAGTAGCAAAAATGGAAAAACCCACTGAAGTTAAGCCTAAAATTACTGTAGAAGATAGGCGCCCATTTGGTAGGAGTATTAGACCTCCTATTGAACTGTGTTCCCGCAACCTGCCACGCCCCATGTACCCTCTTATGATCGAACTTTGCTATTTTTGTCAAAAAAGTAGCTGTGAAAGAGACTGTTTTGTAACAGATTCGAGGCCGAATGTACTTTTCGCTTCAAATGTGTCCAAAATGTGTAGAGTACAACAAGGCGACGCAGGAGGCAGGATGTGTAGTCCTAAGTCGTCAAATTGCTGAAAGTAAGCAAATGGGCAGTGAACCGGAAAAAGCCCACCGTTTTAAATCAGTAAGTCTATATAAGACCCTACCTCTCTCAATTATTGCCATCTGGTACTGAGCAACCATGTTTGACGGTGAAAAACTTTTCATTAGCTTTTGTGAGCGACTGGTCGCAAAATTCTGCTATGGGCAGTACGACAACAACGAGTTGGCCCATGTAGCATCATATTTTTGGAATCGTTTTACTGAAAATTACAAACATTACTGGAAACAAGAAGCTACGGATCACAATACTAAAAACGGTTTAATTGGAAAACGCAAAATGCGTGGTTTTTGGATTTTTGCGCTCAATCTAGAACATCAGGCACATAATTTTCAAACAAGTCTCTTTTACAAAATATGGCAAAACTTGTGCTTTGAATCAAGATTGTTTTGGATTTTACCAGGCGAAAGTTTAATCAGCTTTGAAATTAAGCGAATGCAGGATAGCCTTCGCGTATAAAAATATAAAAAAGAAGAAACTATAAAAAAAACAACCAAAAACATGGCCTGCAAAGAAGCTCCGGGTCCACGTCCGCAGGCTGGGCAGCCTTTTTAGGTTGGCTAAGTGAGCTTCATGTATATTAGACTTTATCGTACGCTCATTGTAATAATAAATATGGATTTCAGGCACCATTCTGTGCATTGTAGGACCTAAAAGCTGGTAAAACGCGCATTACACAACTCATCCAAAAAATGCGGCCAATTTTATTTCCCAAAAACAAAATTTATATAGTGATTTTTGTGAAAATCATGACATGATATAGTATATAAAGATCTAATCTAAATTGCCGAAACGCTCAACAAACACATCATTATTATAAATGATCTTATGAAAAGCTTAAAATAAACTTATACTATTTACAGGTTGTGTCTATCACTGGAACATTTCAACGTACTGTATTCAAAACATATTTTAAGTCTTGACATTGTAGAATAAACACTGGAATATTTGTTTTGTGATGCTAGACGGGCTTTGAATTCATTCAACGGAAGCAACATAAACAATCTTAATGTGTGTGCGTTCAATTAACAGACACATTCATATGTTAAATTGGTTTGATAATCTTTTCATCTGCATGTGTTCAATCATTCAAACGGTAGTTGTCTCTGCAAGTTATAAAAGTGTGTCATTAATCATTATATCAAAAATGAAACCTTCGTTGGAAACGTGTATGTGATGTATCCAAACAAAACCTGGTTCTTCTCATTGCAAACGTGTGTGTTCATCTAGAAGCATATGATGCTCTGAATCTTTGTGTGTTCATTCATAGAATGAAATGAACTTGAAGCTAGAGCAGATTGAATCACTCTGTCAGTCTGCACTGGATAATTCGATCAATGAAAAAATTCTCATTGCAAACGGGTTTTTTTCATGTAGAAACTAATAGAAGCAATGAGGCAACTCATATGTGAACCTTCAACTAAATTGAATCACAGATAAAATAGATTTTGTTCATAGATTGCAACAGAAACATCTGTTGTATCCGATCTGAATCTTCGAATGCTAGAATTCTTTGATAATTCTATTTCTTCATTCAATCTTCTTCTTCGTTTGCCAGGTATCAATATTGTAGTAAATGTTGAAACCTCTGGTCGAAGATTGAAACATCCGACAGCAAGTTGATTCTTTCGTTGTAATCATTCTGTCGTTTGTGTATTTCGATAGCTCTCATTGTAGTATGCTAAAATCATATTAATGATTGAACAAAGGTGAAATGATTAACGGTGAACCGTATGCGTTCAATCTCGTAGTTTGTCTTTGTTTTCAGGACAGGCAAGTCAAGCGGTTGGAGCGTGTTCTGCAGTGTCGAATGATGCCAATCTTCATGTATCATCGTCTAAGCTAATGACTGAAAAAGATGTTTATGTATCGCCCGATTTGTCTACTCCCTCTACAACAGAAAACAGAGCCCAAACTCCAACAGATCAAGCGCTTTCAAATACGCCACCTATGCCTCAAAAAAGACCTCGTACGCGTAGTATGCTTAAATCGTGGGCGAAAATAAGTCTATAAAAGAGATGCATGCACTTTATGCTACGTATAATATGAACAAAAATGCGTCAACAATTTAATCCAGAAAATTTTAACATTTGGCTCGACTATTACGCCGACCAAGCCTCACAGGTTGGCTATGGCATGATAGGGTTCAAGGGAACTCCATACCAAAGGGGTGCAGGCTTGGGTAATTTTTTTCGATCTTTGTTTCGAATGGCTATCCCACTAATTAAATCAGCTGGCAAACAGGCTCTAGCATCTGGAGCACATGTAGCTGCTGATGTGCTGCATGGCAGGCCGGTCATTCAGGCTTTAGAAGAGCATGGCAAGGAAGGCGCTTCGAATTTACTTAGGCAAGCAAGTGAGGTGCTACAACAAAAAGGGCGGGGACTAGGGGTTCGACCAAAGTCTATAAAAGAACCAAAGCATGATATATTCTCAAATCATAAACAAAAAGGAACTAAAAATGTCTCTAATCGATTCAATCTCAGTCGCTAGCACAAAAAGCGAGTTGGATTTTTTCACAGTACCTCCGACTCAGGTTGTTGTGAAACGAGGATATTGGGATGAAATCAATTTGACTAACCCAGTAACAGATGAAGGTCCATACGAATTTCACCTACCTCCCGACCCTCATTTCTTACATCTAAATAAAAATTACATTTACATGCAGCTCTCTTTAAATCCTGGCCTTATGCCAGCAGGAGCTGATGGTAAAATTCCTGCCACACCCGCTGTCGCACCCATTAATTTGATTGGCAAAACATTTTTCAGACAAGTAAAATTATTTTTTGAATGGTAAATTAGTTCACGATAGTAGCGATAAATACGCGTACAGAGCTTTTCTAGAAACTGAATTAAATTATAATTGGGATGCAAAAAACTCGCATTTGCAATCCTCCTTGTACACACAAGATACTAAACATGATTCTGAAAATAATAGTGGCTTTCAAACTCGTGTTCATTATTTTAAAGGTAAAGCGATAGTCGAAGTAATGGCCCCACTTCACATTGACCTTTTTTTGCAAGATAGGTTTTTGCTGAATTACACCGATTTAAGACTCGAACTAAACAGAAATACGGATGCATTTGTTTTAGAAAGTCCGGGTGGTGCCCTAGATGCTCATCTTAGCATACAACAAATTAAATTTTATGTTCGCAAAGCAGAAATTCTAGAAAGCACGTCGCTAGCTATAGAACAAGTTTTAGCAAGTAATACAATTAAATATCCAATACGTAGAGTGATGATGATGAGTTTACATATTTCAAGTACATCTCAATCCACCCCACTCAATACATTGTTCTCTGGGCAGCTTCCAAGGCGTCTGATTTTTGGTTGCGTTGACGCTGATGCATTCAGAGGAAATATAAAAAAGTCGCCATTCAATTTTAAGTCTTACAGCATAAACGAGGTTAAAGTAATTTCTGGTGGCGTAACTTACCCCTCTCACCCACTGAAACTAGATTTCAAAAACAATAAGTATTTAAGAGCGTTTAATCAGCTTTTCGAGACACTAGATATTGCTAGAGAAAATAAAGGCAATGGCTTAACTAGAGAAGGGTTCAAAAACGGTCAATGCCTCTTTGCTTTTGACCTAACACCTGATGAAGATGACGGTGGGCATTGGGATTTAATAAAAGAAGGCACAACAAGCATTGAAATATCATTTGCTGAAAAAATTCCTGACACTGGCATAGAAGTAATAGTATACGCTGAATTTGACAATTTAATCATGTTAGATAAGCACCGCAATATAATGTATGATTATACTGCATAAAGATGAATACTTTTCAACTAAAGAACGCACTAAATAGTGACTGCGCCGTTAGACCGATTTTTGTTGGTGTTTTTCCGAGCGATAAACTGCCGCCAATTTTTTCTAAGCCATCTGCATTAGTTATCAATACAGATTTGAGTACTCAACCGGGCTCTCACTGGGTATGCGTGTTTTTTAACACACACGATGAATGCGAATATTTTGACAGCTACGGGCTGCCGCCTGACGAAAAAACGCAAAGTTACATCTTACAGTATGCTGATAAAATTAAGCATAATAAAAAATGCGTACAACAACCATTAACGTCTACATGTGGGCAATTATGCATATACTTTCTGGTTTGGCGGAGCAGAGAGGTGCCCATGAAATTAATTATGAAAAGTTTAGACAAAAGGTTTTCTGATGATTTTGTGACGGGTTTTGTCAACAGTCTATTTAAGATCAGCACAGTTGTAGTAGACAATGATTTTATAATTAATCAAACGTGTAAAAAATGGATCAATTCTATGTAACTTTACCGAGTAACACTGCTAGCGATAAACAAAATACCCCATCCGAATTTACCGTACATTTACCACAAAAAATTAAGTTAACTGGAGATTGGGAATGTGGTCTATGTCAGCTAATCTACCCACACAATTGGGAAACGCTAAAAAGTGAAAAAACTGATATTCATATAACAGACGTTGATGACGACGATCATGTAATTAAGATACCGCTAGGGTGTTACGACTCAATACATGAATTTGTTGAGACGTTGCAATTCTGCCTTCTAAATGGGGGCGAAATTGTGAAAAAGGGAATATTTTTTAAGTACTTTAGCACGATAAAACGAGTACAAACAATATTGTACAGTGAATTCGTAAAATCAGTAACATTACCACCAGAGATAACCAAAATTTTAGGGTTTCAAGATGGCAAAATAACGAAATCAGCATGGGGCGTCAATGAACCAAACATGCACGTTGGGGGCATTGAAGTATTGTACATTTACGCAAATATTTTAGAACCGCAAATTGTTGGAGATGTGGCGGCTCCCTTATTACGCATAGTAAATGTTGAAGGTTCCTATCCTAAGATAATCGATAAAACCTTCGACTTTCCTCACTATGTCCCCATTCTCGTTAAGGACATTTCGAGTATCGAAATCAACATTAAAGACGATTTAGATGAATTTATTCCGTTTATTTCTGGAAAAGTGATTGTCAAGTTACATTTTCGGAAAATTAAACCTTCTTATTTCTAATAAAGGCTATATAAGAGTCCTGCACCCTAATTAATCGCCAGTGTTGCTGAAAAGATGGCTACAATACGGAACGTTGTTTCAAGCGCTCGGCTCTCAGCCAGATTGCTAGATTTGTACAAGATTGCTAAAAGTTGTGAAAACGTTGAGTATAATCATGAGCGATTTAATGCTATGATAATACGAATTAAGGAACCAAAAGCTACGGGTCTTCTATTTAGCTCGGGAAAGCTAGTATGCGTTGGTGCAAAAAGCGTGGCTGAAAATAAAATGGCAAATGAAAAAATTTGCGAACTTTTGCAAAAAAGCGGCTACAAAATGCAAGTCACTAATCTTCGCATACACAATATCGTTGGTTCGGGCAAAGTTGATGCGAAAATAAACTTAACTTCGCTCGCCAACACACACAAAAAAATTGTAGAATATGAGCCGGAATTATTTCCAGGCCTAAAACTAGCGTTTCCCGATAGCAAGGCAACAGCCTTAATATTTACTACAGGAAAAATCGTAGTCACTGGGCTGAAAACCGAAGCTCAGCTACATAGGTTCTATAAAAAAGTAATATTTCTGCTTGACATGTTCAAGACAACTGGCGCCTGATGATCAGATAAAGCAAAATATGTAGTACAGAGTGGAATGCTACATAAAAAACAACTTGGCGCTTTACACGGTGTCTATGACGCTATATTATGCAGATGAGGCGCGATAATAAGCGGAAGTAGCACGCTTAGAGGTAATAAGCGGTTGAGTGCACGTGTACTAAGAGCGCGCGTAGTCCAACTGGAATAAGTATGCTTTAGCACTGTATATGCTTCAGCACACCTACGCCAGAAGGTCCGGGATTACTACTGTAGTAGCATTGTACAACTTCCAACAGCTCATTGTACAGAATGATTCCTCGATTTTCACCAAGCCAAGCACACAGATTGTACATGGTATCAATGGCCAAAAAGCCCGGAGTGTCACGAGCTAAGGTTTCAATCACTTGGAAAAAATATATGGTGTAGCAAGCAGCGTTTTGCTGTTGCGACATCAACTCAGCCATCATGTCTTCGACTATGGCTGCGACAGATGGTGGTATTTGAGCCAAGTTTGGCAGTATGTGTGGAATACCCAATGCAAGCAAACGTGTATTCATATCTGGAATACTTGTCACAGGAGCAGTGGATGGAACTGCATAATACATGCTGCTGGCAAACAATGCGATGGACGGTGGCAGCATAGACTGCGGCGCAACCACACATGGGCGTGGGGGGTTTGGGGAGTATGCATCCCCCCCAGAAGTTGAAATACCCCCCCCCCCAAAAAAAATTTTTTTTTGCTTTTTTAGCAATTTTTGATGCCATTGGATAGTACTCGATGAGAAACGTCAAAAAATGGTGTTTTTTCGCCATACAACCACTTTTAAGACCATTTTTTGACCTTTGAAAATTTTTCTCATCCCCCCCCCAGAAATTTTTCACCCCCCCCCCCCCCAGAATTTTGGTGCTGCCCACCTATGGGCACAACTGCCAGTGGCAGCGTAGCTTGCAACACAACAGGCGCTGGCAGCGTAGCTTGCGGCACGATCTGCGACGGCAGCGTAGCTTGCGGTCAGCGGTGGCGAATCCAAGATGTTTACAATTTGCATCATATGCAGTGGAATTGGGCAATTTTTGTCCCAATTTGATGCCTGTGGCGGAATAAGGAACACATGCGCACAGATCCAATGACATTTGTGACGTAATTGCTAACAATTGCGTAGCAATCATTTGCGTTGGGGCAAGCGGTCGACAATAGCTGAGACAAGATCCGCCCTGTTTGTGCAGTTGATAGCGTCGCTTGCACAGTGATTGTTGATGGCTCGATTCCTTCCATTGGAGTTTTGATTTGCGACGTATTTTGCAGAATAGTGGCCGGCGCGGGTGTGGTTGTCAAGGCAGCGGTTGTTTCAGCTACCAAAGTTATGGCCGGGCCCAGCTGGGAGCTGGCAGCAACCTGAAACTTCGGCAACATTAACGCCAGGCCGTCCCACTCAGACTGAAATGGATTTGATGCTGTTGTCATGGTGATGACTGTAGCTGTGGCAATGGCCGCATCAGATGTGGAAAACGTTGGATAGACGTCTTCAGGCGTCACAATTTTGTCATCTGACAAGATATCCACAACTGCAGGAGCTGGTTGATTGTTGTGCTTGCTGTTGATCCAGCTGTTGCTGTATATGCAGTGGTATGTCCGATAGAGGACATCGGCGTTTCTTTTTCCTTGGACCCCGCTCAACAAATTTTTCATCATCTTTAAACAATAAATGCAAAGGTTTGTTATCTGGTGTGATTTTGTTTTTGGCCGAATACACTTCCAACAAGATACACACATTGATGGTTATGAGCTGGTTGAGCGCCAAGTAATTTTGCATGGCCTGGGTAAGCGGCAGGCTCCATGCCTGGCAGAAACAGTCCAGTTTGTCTTTGTCAACAAACATGTCAAAGAAAAACTCAGCTAGCTGTTTTAGCTTATCGCGATCTGGCCTCAATCACATGATGACGCATGAAAAGTTTTGCCTTGCTTAACGTATCATAAAACGTTGCACAAAATGGATTTCGCCAATATGCATTTTTGGCGTATTTCAGCATCAGGGATGGCTAAAATTTCTTTGTATGTAGGCCCATACATGTTAAAGTATGCAAGCCGGTCATTTCTCAGGTCGTGGCATGCTAGCCTTACATTCTCAAGGAATGTTGCCAGCAACTGGTGCAGCTGGAACGGAGGTTTTGCGAAACACAAAACATCCCAGCAAAAGATATGGCCATATGCGCTGGCAAATTGAATGTAGCGGACAAAGGGTCCATTTTTATTTGGGTATGTGGGACAGATTTGTTTAAAACAATCTTACCAGTCCCAAAACGCCATATGCTTGCGATCATTCACAAATTCGGAATCATATTCCAAATATAAATGTCCGTTTATCAGATTACTTGGCTGCAATAGCGCCAGCATTGCCTCATACAGTTTTGTTCGTTGGTGAAAAGCACTGTAGGGAGAAGATCGCCGGCCGGCATGCGTAGCATATTCAACAGCAAATGCCCAAAAGTGTCTTGCCACCAAATTTCCTGAGCATTTACACGTCTTTTATGATATAGGGATTTGCGACGATCATATTTCTTAATTTTAACGCTGAGTGCATCTAAATCAGGGAAACACACATCGTCGTTTTGCGGCAATGACTCTGGGAAGCTCAACTGCCTGATGGCAGCCGCTTCCATCATTGCCATGCAAAACTTGTCTTAGTTGACGGGGTCGCGTCCTTAGTAAGAAAATCGCCAACCAGCTGACTCCAGGAGTCTCTTTGCCTGAGACACTTTCGTCAGCCATGGGTCTGCAAAAGGGAAAACATCAGATAATGGTACGGCATGTGCAGTTTCAGAGCCATTTAATAAACGTACTGGTGCACAGTCCCATAATTTACTTTCCCGACCCAGTAATTCTGAGAAACTTATAATTACAGCCGGAGCCAGTGGACGACCAAAACAACATCACCAGGGACATATGTGTGCTTTTTGGCAATTAAATCCGAATATGGTAATTTAGGCTCTGGAAGAAGTCTATTCCAATGAATGTGATGAGAAATTAGCGGATTGTAGACATATAGCGATACGTGCGGTTTCTGGAGTTGACAAAGCAACAATTCTATACGGACCTACACATTTAGGTGATAATTTACATATATCAAGTTAGATTACCGATGTATTATCGAGATAAACGATATTCAAAACAGCAAAATTATTTGCGGTGACAGCTTTGTCATATTGCGATTTTTGCTATTTACGCCCTTGTGCTAGATTTTTAGACGCAATTTCATGCAAATCTTGCAATGTCAGCTTTAAATCAATGATATATTTTTCCGCTATAGGTGGTAGGTTCAGATTTATGATTAAATCATTGATGAGTAGAGTATCGAGAGGAAAAGCTGGTTCACGACCATATAACATTTCAAAAGGTGAAATATTTGTAGATGCTTGTGGAGTCACAGCGATATGCAAACAAAGCAAATAGTAAATATTGTTCCCAATCATACTCATTTCTAGCACTCAGTTTCGATAATCCATCAATTAAGGTGCAATTATAACGTTCCACAAGACCATCAAACTGAGGGTGGTAGGGGGTCGTGAAAATTTTTTGAACGTTTAATAATTTATATACTTCCGAAATTGATGCAGATGTAAAATTTGAACCCTGATTGGTCAAAAATTGTTTAGGGACTCCATAACGTGGGATTATTTCTCGCAATAAAAGATTAGCGATAGTTGTTGCTTTGATGCCAGAGACAGCAAAAGCTTCTACATATTTAGTAAAATAATCCATGAATACGACAATTTGGTCATTTTCGAAGGATGATCGCGGCATATGCAAACAGTCACACGCAATAAGTTCAAAAGGCGCGGATACTTTGATTGGTTGCATAGGAACGGATGTATATTTTAATACAACCTTGCATTGCAAGCAAACATCACAATTCTCACACCACCTGATCACATCATTTTTCATGCGTGGCCACCAATAATGCATTTGTATGGTGGGTAAGATTTTACGCGATGAAAAATGTGCTCCAAAAATTGAGTCGTGAAATTCACTTAAAATGAAGCGACGTAATGATTTTGGGATAACTAGCTGATGAACGATGGTAGGCAAATGCTTAGGTTGGAAACGACAAAAAAGAATATCGTTTATGAGAAAAAATTCGTCACAATATTTTTTTGTTGTTAAATTGTTTAACGTGATGCAAATTTTATGCAATTCCTCATCAGCGCATTGCTCTGCGAGTATAGTCTGTTTCACATAACTTCGTGCATAAATTCTAAGAATTTTCATCGACAGTGAGCCGAGGGTTACGATAATTATATATCAGATCAATGCTATAAGCGCAATCTGTCAGCTTATTACCGGAGATAGTTTTAAAATTTATGACCGAAGTTGTGTGAAACGGACTATAATTGCGCAGGCGTTAGCATTTCTGCTTTTTCTGCATTGTAAGTTGAATGTGTTCGCAAAAGGTAGGAGGTCTATTATTTGTGGGAATCATAGGCGCATTACAATTATTAGATGGTAAATTAGGATTATTATCGTGCGGTTGATCAGGCAGGATCAATTCGTCCTCTGATTCAGAATCTTCTGAGTCTAAATTTGCAATATTAACAATATTTTTACACTCGAGTTTATATTTTTGTTTGGCATGATCGTATTTAGGATGTCGTGATAAAAGATCCGCTGCACAGTTAGATGCGCCAGGAACATACACGATTTCATATTCATATTCCTGTAATTTGAGACCCCAGCTGCGTAGCCGACTCAATGGGTCTTTTACGTTTACAAGCCATGTTAAAGCTTGGTGATCGGTTTCAGCAATAAATTTTTCACTGTATAGATAGTGTTTTATGGCTTTATGGTATGGTCTTTTATTTTTTATTTTTTTTCTTTATGGCCCACATCACTGCTAGCGCTTCTTTTTCTGAAGTAGCGTAGTTACATTTGGCGGAATTAAGCACGCGACTGGTGCAGCTAAGAATAAAATGATTTTTCGATGGCAGATGTTTTTGTGTTAAAATAGCACCTAACGCGTAGTTACTAGTGTTAGTTTTTAAGATAAATTGGTGCTCATCGTCCAATTCAGGCAATTGAAAAATAGGAGGTGATGTAAATGCTTGTTTTGGAAGCTCAAAAGCAGTTTGGTGTTTGGCCGTCCAGCAAAATTTGACATCCTTGCGAAGAAGATGGAATAATGCTTTAGCAATTTTTGCAAGATCTTTAACAAATTTTTTAAATCATTGGACTAAGTCAAGGAATTTTTGCAAAGATTTACGGGTTTTCGGAACGGGAAATGCGACTAAATCTGCGACTTTAGACATATCAGGAGCGATGCCAAGCGAACTATTGCTATGGCCGAGAAATTTTACTTCGGCATGAGCGAGGTGACATTTATCAGGTTTAATCCGTAAGTTTGCGTTTTGAAGTGCGATGAAGACATTTTCGAGATCTTGTAAATGTTCTTTAAATGTGTGCAAAAAAATTATCAAAGCATCGATATAGACTAAGCACAATTTCCAGTTGAGACCTGCAAGCACTAGCTCCATTAGCCTCTGGGAATCTGTGGGCGCATTTTTTGAACCAAACGGTAAGACTTCAAATTCATAATGATCTACAGGGCATATAAAAGCAGTTTTTTTGCAAGATTCATCATTGAGAAGAAATTGCCAATATCCAGATTTTAAATCTAAAGTGCTAAAATACGCGGGTGAGCCTAGAGTATCGAAATAATCATCAAGTTTAGGAAGAGGATATACTTGCGTTTTAGTTACGTCATTTGATTGGCGATAGTCTATGACAGCTCTGAGGTAACCGTCCTTTTTTCTATGAGAAATAGGGGACTAGCCCATGGACTGGTTGTAGGCCAAATAATTTTTCCAGCAAGCATTTTGTTAATAATTTTTTGCATAGACTCTCTTCAAGAATGTTCAATACGATAAGTTTTTCCAACAATGGGCGGATTATCTCCGGTATCAATATGATGATTCACCAAGGGGTCCATCAAAGAGGCTCATTTTTTAAGGCAAAAATCGAATCGTATTTTAGACAAAGATCGAAAATTTGTTGTTGTTGATGCGAAGTAATGGCGGAGCCGTTTAGCACTTTATTTATTGACGAGATAAGTTTTGGTGTCCAATTGTCTAAATTTGTGACATGAGACACAACTTCAATGTCAGAGGTTAAAGAACCAATAATATCGCCAGGAATCAATATGAATTGGCGCTTTAGAGATGTTACAAACGCGAACAGGAAAAATGGGTTGTGAATGTGATGCATCGACTATAGAAGGAGCAACAAAAAGTGATGTTTTTTCCTGAAGTCAGAATTTGGCTCAAATAAGGCGATATCGGAATTGCAATGACTTTGACTGATATATCCTGGGATTATTAGTTCGTGTCGAGGTTGTATAATTACTTGCTCAGGTAGCAAAACATGAACACACACAACACCAGAAGTGGGCATGTTGCCTTTCGCACAAAATTGAGTCTTTTCAGATGGTGATAATAATTTAACTTTTATGCTGTTTAAAAAAGCACAATGCTTGATAGGATTAACCCACATTAAAGCGGATTCACAAAAATCAAATCCCAAGAGGATGTCTTCCAGTAAATGGTCTATGATAGATACTATCGTAGGAATAGAATGCTCAGCGATAGTGATAGTCATTTTTACTTTATATTGCATGACTGCAGTCATTTCGCCTATGCCACGAACAACCTCTGAGATTTGTTTAGGTGGTAAATTAAAACCAAGGCGTAAAAATGCAGATGTGGTCATCATGGTGACCTGTGAACCCGTATCTATGAGAGCGGGAACATCTATGCCATAAATATTACCAAGAATCGTAGGCAAATTTGTCCCAGCATGATTTACGATCGGAATATTAGGAATCAATGGTTTTAATTGCAGGCAAGATTTCTTTTTTCATAGATCGCGAGACAATGCTGTGAGCGCTTGTACTCTTTGAGAAATTCTTGCGACGCAAATAAATTGGAACGCGCGCTAGTTTATAGCCCTTTCGCAGTAACCATGTTTACATCAGTAGGAGATGTAAGGGCTGGTTGCGGTGGGGGCGAATTTACGGTGGGTTGGCGATCTGCTGCATATGGAACGTATGGGCGATTGAGACCATTGTCAGTGCAATAATTCGAATTATAATATGTTCCAGCGTTGTTCGGTGGGAAACTGAACATAAGGTGCGTTTTGTCGCGACTGATTTGAATAGTGATTATCATAATGCGAATTTTTGATAATTGGCACGCGAATTTTGTTGGTAATCATTATGATTTTGTCGAAAATTCGAATGTGCTCGCCTCGAGTCGAAACGATTATCATTATTTGCATAATTTGGTGAACGATTTTGACTAGGGATACAAAATCGCGACTGAGAATATTGTCTGTTTTGCAAATTAGAACGCGACAGTGAGCAATGTCGCTGCAAAAAGAACACAACTGGCTGCAATTGCGAGCCATAGAATTGTTTTTATTACGGTCAGAATAATTATTATTAGATGATTGTTGTCGCTGACGCGTAAAACATTCTTCGTAAATATGACCAGAGCATTTGCAGAAGGTACAATATTTTTGAGAGGAATTTTTGGGTTTCTTGGCGCATGATGAATGATAAAACATTTTCTGGTGCGAGCAATTGGGCTCATGTTGGTTAGACGCACAAAATGTATCTTTAGGTATTGCGCCTCCTGTAGGGGCGGCTGTTACCAATACATACGGCGTTACAGCTTTTTTATTTGCACATTCAGTATTAGCGAACTCAGCGTTTAATGCATTATCTAAAAATTCAGCTGGCAATGCTTTTGGCGCACGACAATACTCTTCTTTTAATATCTCAGGTAATAGGCCTTTTATAATTGGTGACAAAGCAAATTATTGAAATGATAAGAGTCAACTTCGAGATGGGGTGGTGCTTTTATTAATTCTTCACGGATTGAGAGAAAATATGCTTTAACCGATTTGTTAGGCTGCTGTTTATGTTCTAAAAAACGATCAAGAAGCGTTTTGGTGTCCAAAGGACAAAATTCCGCTATTAATCCATATTTCAATTTTGTATAAGATTGTTTTATGTCAGCAGGTAATTAACGGAATATATGTGAAGCATAGGGATCTAAGAATGATGACATAAATTTACGCAAACCGATCTATCAATATTGTAAGTTTCCACAAGCGCTTTAAATTCTGCAAAAAATCCTCATATATTGGTTTTATCCGCATGAAAAAATTTTTTATTTGTGATGGCAATTTGCATTTGTTGCATAAATGGGTCACAATTCAGAGTATTGGCGAGATGTGACTTACTATGTGAAGAACTGGATGAGGAATCTGAATCGTGACGATGACGGCGGTGGCGCGATTTACTTTTGCAGCGCAAACAGACGACTACGCGAGTGCTCAGAGCTACTCGAACTTTTGTCAGAAAATTTTACATGACGTTTCCTTGCGGATGACTCAGGTAATGGCGCCGATTCATTTTGCAGATTATTCAGTTTGATATTTACGCCAGACAGATTAAATTCTTGTGGCAGAATTTCTATGTTTGAAGAATGCAAAAAGAGTTATTTGGCGGTATTTTGATATTCGCAGGATTTGGAACAAAATTACTAGATGGTATTTCGACGCTTGCCGGAAAATATTGCAGCGGCGGGGGATGTAACCATGGCTGTGAGGTCGAATTTAATGCATTAGGTACAAAAGAAGGTGCATTACGATTTAAAGACAGCAATGGCCTAGGTAATGACATCTGCAAAATCAGTGCCGACGGCTACAAAATTGTGGGTAAATGTTCCGAATAACCCGAATTTTGAGATGGTTGCAAAACCGTATTTAAAGGGTTATGAGATAATTTGGCTGATAAAGGTGCACGGTTTGAAAAATTTTGCGCAAAATTTTCTGGAACAATTTCAGAAAGCGACCGAGAATTTAACGTGCGGTTGCCAGACAGCAATATAGAAGATGCACATTGTGCATTTTCTGAGCGATTTGAATGCTGCGCATTAAATTCAGAAAAATTTTTGCTATCGATAGAGTGGTTATCGCGCTTAGAAACCGATTGCGGCTTAGGCAGATTACTCAATTCGACATGCAGTTTACGCATTTCTTCCAAATTTTCTTGCTTGTCTTGATTTACGCACAAAGAAAGGTTAGAAAATTGCTGATGAATAGTCTGCAGCACCTCGAGAATAAGTTCATTAGTTACGCCAGATTCAGTTCAGATTATTATTGGCATTTTGGCTTGGGCTATTATTACCTTCTACGTCTGAGACTGCTCTGCATGGCTCCAAACCAGTTTCCTGGTAGGGTTCACAAAATGATTAATGAGCAATTGCGCATTACCGGTTATATACTCGTTGTCACAATTTGTAACACGTGAAGCATGTAACAATGGGGGTAATTTGTCATTATTTGCAGTGTTATTTGCACTATTATTTGCATCATTATTAGAATCGACAGGTACAGTATTTATTTGGGGCGTCAAGTGAGATGGTGTTGAGGGTTTTTTCGTTTTCCCTGGAGGCGTTCGTAAAGTTTTCTTCCCAGCTATTTTTGGGTATCAAAACGTCCAAAAATATAACTTTGGGTAAGAATAATTTGAGTAAGTCGGAATTTTCCGAAAAATAAATTTTTCGAATTTAACCTTTTTCGAGTCCGAAAAACAGGTTTTCCACGATTATAGTTCTCACTTACTCTTGGTAAGGTATACTTGGCTCGAAATGAACAATTATATGTAAGACTAAGCCTAAGCAGCAAATGGCGTGCGAGCTTAGAAAAAATGTACGCAAAAAACCTAGGTGGTAAAAAATATCGTCTAGGAAAAATAATGGTGAATCGTCGCCTGAGGGTCGACGTTTATAGAAAAATAAGTGCGTCCTGAACGTCTTCGTTGCCAGAGGGTCGACGGAAATAGAAAAATATTAGCGAATTAGCCACAATACACAAAAATTTGCCACGGACGCTTACATTAATGCGCACTGCCATGAACGCAGTTGATACGACAACAAAGGTGAACAAAACGTTACACATGTTTAGAATGCCAAAAATAATGATTTTTGGATAGAAAAATAAATGTTAAGATGACTGACCAGGTCGATTGTAGCTAGCAACCTCAAAGGGGCACGTTCCAGTGTAAATGTAGAGCCGCACCGTTTTTACAACCTCAACAGAGGCACGGGTACATTTGCCTTTGGGACTTACTTAGGTACCTAATCTGCTCTTAGTGCTGGTCAGAATCGCGTAATCGCAGGGCGATTTCGAATCTGCTGACCCTTGTAGACCTACGGCTTCAACTCCCTCGGTCCTAATATTGCTGACCGCTTCTCGTCAGGAGTTACAGCAGCTACCCTCTAGATCCTAAAAGTACCTACCTAATTCCGGAATACACGTGAGGTCAGTTGACCTATCTCAACCCAACTCAAGTTGATAAATTAACTTATTTTCAAGGATTAGGCTGTCTTGAAATGTTTTTGGTTATTAATACGATTAGCACCTTGGAATTTGAAAACAACAACAGCAACGAGCTCTTAACCGGTCAGTCATCATAAAATATTACATAAATATTTTAACTAATTTTTGGATTGAGAAAAGATAATGGACTTTTGATAAAAGAAAAGATCGAAAAATATTTACTCTTCCTAGGTCTTCTGAAATCCAAAATATCTTCGTCAATGGCGGCCGGCCTCCCTCACCCTCGATATAATAAATCCCTGGGTGGGTTTTTCTAATTTTATTGACAAATGTACAGCCACGGCTACAAGCCGGGAAACGCAAAATAACTATATAGCTAAAATCAACCAAACGCCAAAATCGTCAAACATCAACTAAGTCTACCCGTCATGGGATGGCTATAGTTACAATGACGTCAAGAAAACAAATTATCATTAAACTAAAATTACTTTTTATCAATTAGAATATTCTAGAATGTGACTGGCGGTAACGTAGGTAGAACAACTGCTATTAACATATACATAATTTCACTTTACCGGACAAGTATCTAATTGATTTTTGTATTGAAAATTGGGGATTAATTGAGAACAGAAGGCATAACCTCGAGCTCACACATCACAAGGATGGCTACTCGAAAAGTGTTATGCTAACCGATACAGTAATAAGCTGTTGTTGTGTGACAACCGCGAACTGATGGCAGAAGTTCGCACCGTATAACTCTCGTAGTTACATATATATATATATATATATATATATATATATATATATATATATATATATATATATATATATATATATATATATATATATATATATATATATATATATATATATATATATATATATATATATATATATATATATATATATATATATATATATATTAAGAGCTGTGCCGGGGCCAGGCCCCGGCCCGGCCCGGCGCCGGGGCCTAGGCCCAAACTCAATTTCAAGCACACCACAGATCTTGCTAATTCAAATCTTTATTTCACTATGTCAGATTGGTGCAAATTTCTAATTAATAATCAAAATTGACATATTTTAAATGGCAATTCATATAGACGAGAAATTCCAGCTTGCTTGGTAGCAGACAGCTACGTCTATCAGAACAAATAGAATAGTAAGCCTTCAAAAGTGCAAAGTAAAGCACATTGAAAAACGCATCCAAGTCAGAGGAGTTAAATCCATACATAGGCAGCTCAAAAAATTCTAGGGAGTCCAAAATTCAAAAAGTGCCTGATAATATATGGTAGAGCGAAAAAAACACCCTTTTCTCGCGTTTCTCAATGAGAGCTATCCATTAGCATAAAAAAACCGCAGAAAAACAGAAAAAATTCTGAAAATCAATTTCTGGGGAGTCTAGCGGATTTTCCTGGGGGGAATGTGAATTCTGGGGGGTCTACATCCCCCAATGCCCATGTTCTGTTATATCTTGTAATCCCAACAAATATTAACGCTTGACGTGCATATCTACAAGCAAGAATATATGCATAGGTACATATAAGGGTAAGTCAGGGTCGTACTATGACCATGGTAAAGCACGCTATTATTGGCCCCGGCCAGGCCCGGCCCCGGCCCCGGCCCCGGCAAAAAGGCGGCCCCGGCACAGCTCTAATGTATATATATATATATATATATATATATATATATATATATATATATATATATATATATATATATATATATATATATATATATATATATATATATATATATATATATATATATATATATATATATATATATATATATATATATATATATATATATATATATATATATATATATATATATATATATATATATATATATATATATATATATATATATATATATATATATATATATATATATATATATATATATATATATATATATATATATATATATATAATTTGTCTCGTGAACCTTTTTAGATTCGCACTATTTATATGAAGTGAATTTACCATCGATAAAAGAAACTGCAGCGCAATTTTGTTTTGTGCTCGGACTGAATGAAAGTGATTTATTCTTCGAGGAAATGCTGGTCTTTATTACCCTAGAGTTCGAATTTGCTTCATTTCCGCCAGGTGAGACAATGTGCGGGTTTAGATCGCACAAGGGCGCAAAGGAGGTGCCTAGTTCCGTGCCCGCTGAAAATCCGGTAGACCCTGTTAAATCGATAGACCGAAAACAAAATTTTTCGGCATAATTTTTTGCGATCTTTGTCAGTTTGTCTCCATCTAAACCCCTAGAATTTGGCTGTTGCCCAAATATGATTTGGACCCCATTCATGGCTTTGGCTTGATGCGTAGAGATAAAAATCCATATTTCAATCACCTGAATATCGATAATCCCCCTGTAATCGTAGTTTGATGTTTTTCCGCGATTTTTATGATTTAAGCCCTATCCGTCAGATATTCATATATTTTCCGCATCAATCGTATTCTTCTTAGTAGCAGAATTTTTGTTTTGTCATATGATCACACCTGGGCGTGGAGGGAGGGGTTTGGGGGGTATGCCACCCCAGAAATCAAAATACCCCTCCCCCTCAGAATTCAATTTTAATGTTTTTTGTTTTTTCGCAATTTTTTGATGCTAATGGATAGTACTCGATGAATAACGTTGAAAAATGGTGTTTTTCTCTCATACCACCATTTTTAAGGCCATTTTTTGACCTTTGATAAATCTTGCACCCCGATCCCCTCCCAGAAATCTGGTGCTGCCCACGTATGCTTATGATTGTTTATTCTAACAGCCCAAAGCTTGAACGTAATAGCAAAATTCCTATTTTTTAAGCTTGGCGTGTGTCCGATTCTAAGAGGATTTTGATTTCGCAGGATCTCAATCTGCAAAGCTCAAGCACTCGACCATATCACAACCAACTTACTATGATCATACTTTTTGATTTCCAGCAACTTTAAATCCATTAACCTACAACTTTTACACTTGCTTAAATATTATTCTTGATTGAAATCGTTACTGAAGTGACAAAATTTTCGACCTTTTCCATCATTATGCTAACTGTGTTCAAAGATTTATATGCAATGCGTATTATGTACAGATTCCTGAATTAAAACTGCATTGACCAAATAAACTTTCCACAATCAAGAAAATATTCTTTCTTTGAAGCATTAATTTTTCAATAGAATTTTTCGACCGGAAATCCTTTTGAAAGCCTTAGAAAATTTCGATCTATTTCTATAACAAGCTTACATGATCTTAGAGGGGTTCGGGGATTCTCACCATGCATGGGCAGACTTGAGAAAATTCTGAATGGGGTTGAAATCGAAGAAAATTGCTAAAAATCGCTACAAATGTTAATAGCTACAAATGTTAATAAAAATAGAATCTAAGGGTGTACAGTAATCTGCGAGGGGTATTTTAACTTATGCGGGTAATTATACCCCCAGGATTCTCCCTCACGCCCATGTGTGGTTCTACCTACCCCGAGAATAATTTCAATTGTCCCCCTTCAGAAATCCCCCCAGTTTTCGTTTTTTGCGAATGTCGAATGTTTCCTTAAACTTCGAAGCGATTAGTAGAAAAGGTGTTTTTTGAGCGCGTTTTACTGTCCATTTGCTTGAAAATGTCGATTTTTGGGGGCTTCACGCCATACACTAGTGTTTTGACTATAGTTTGTTATATTTGTTCGAGTTTTTTGATTTTTTTTTCAAAATTTAAATTTTATAGTCTTAACATAGAGCATCGCCAGAAACGCCGTAAAACAATGTTTTTGACGCGTACTTACTTGTTTTGAATGATATGTTTCGCTTCTTATATAAATCTGATTTTTCTCCATTTTTACAAATTTTTTCAAAAGTTTTAATGCAACAGCGGCAATAGCTTCAATTTATTTAGATGTTACGTTTAATACATACGCACCCACGTTCGACTTAGCGAACCTTTTCTGCTTCGGCTTGCAAGGAAATCGTACATATCAGTATTTGAACGGACTTCTTGAGAAAATTATCGATGAATTGATGGCAAATGAAGTGAAGAGATAAGGACATTGTTTCGCTATTATTTTTCATTATTGCTTATTATCATTCATGATCTGGGGTGGGGGTTTCAACCCCCGAAAAAAAATTTTCAACCCCATCCCCATAATAGGCGATTTTTTAAAAGTTCTCGAAAAATTTTCTAAAAATTTGTCAAAAGATGCTTTTTTAAGCGTCTTTGGCTATCTATTTGCTCAAAAGTGTGAAATTTTAAGCGCTTCGCGTCATTATACTCATGTTTTGACTATATTTTGTTCAATTTGTTCCGACTCTTTTGATTTTAGTCGAAACTTTTTTTGTTTTTATGCTCTAAAAAGCATCGTCAGAAACGCTGAAAAATTATATTTTTGACGCGTATCTACCATTTGCACCCAAAAGGCACTTTATAATTTCAGCCCCCAGAATTCCCATGCTGTGCATGCATGCTTATTATTACTTTACTGTTATTAATTCCTTATTATTTGTTTTTTATTATTTATTATTAGTTGAATATAAAAGTTTACCTCCACTGATAGTTCTCCGTAATTCATTGAACAAATTACGATGATTTCCTTTTTATTGCTCATAATCGTGCCATAACCAGAAAGGCAGAGGGTTGGTCTGGTGTTTCTTGAAATAAAATAAATTATTCTGGCGGAAATTCTCTGAGAGAGAAAAAATTTTGTCGACGGATGAGGAATTGAGGCTTGTAGCAATACTTGGGCGGTGGGGTTGGGGGCGGGGGATGTTATCCCCAGAAATTAAGAAACCGCCCCCCCACAGGTTACTGTAGATCTGATAGAAATCTATTTTTAGTCAGATTTTTAGCGATTAATCAATCCTAGCCCCTGCCCTAGCATTCGGGTGCGGCGCATGTATACTGGTGGCAACTTATTTAATACGTAGCTAAATTTCTGATTCGGTTGCTTTATTAATTATTCATTTATTTTTCTTCTATGCGATTCCCAGAATTGATTTCAGAAATTAAAATTTTCAACATCGGATTAACAACAGAATTTCTGTACCCATGTTTTAATTTGAAACAAAGACTTTATTCAAGTGTTTCAGCATTTTGTACGCAAAGCTTGAAACAAATTTAAAAATACTATGATTCTGCTGAGAGCCTAATGATTATCGAGCTGGCTTCAATAAACAGTTGATTTTGCCTTCAAAACGAATTCCGCTTTTATTTCAGTGATGCGTGTAGTTGGAATAGTGGAGTGTTGCTGACCCACTAGAATGAATTATTTTAAAGTTCTTTTGGAGATAACGAAGGAATTTAGACAAGTGGAAAAAATAAAAAATGTTTTATGGAAGCTGATCGATGAGATATAAGAAACTATAGACTGAGAAAATTTAAAGCCTTGCTAGCATTTCTATTATTTTGTAGGCCATTGCAGGTCAATTATTCGGACTAAACATGCTATGCCTCTTATTATGGTTGCGATCTTGATTCAATTAGAATATTGCACTTTTTCATGTAAAATTGTAAATTAATAATATCAGATGTATTTTTGTTGAAGTACTGCGACTACTTTCTGCAGGACACCTCTTCATAGATCCAACGGTAGACTCACTTCGTGTCTTTCAATAATCTGTTGGTGTAATCTCATGCTTTCTAAACTTTCAGATTTAGTAAAACGCTCTTTGGTAGATTGCTTTTCTACCCGAAGCGTAGTATTTGGGTTATAAAATCACAAACTGCGGCTGCAATGCGCTTGGGTAAAAGTCAGGTTAAAGCTAATCTTCTAACGCTAAAAAATTCAATATCCATGATGAGGGCATTATGTCTGGCTATGAACATAGGCACCTAAATCCAAGCTAATGTGATAGTTTGACTGGTTTAGAGATTATGTATATCCGAACTAAATATCTAAATAAGTAAATATATTCATGAAAGAATAGTTTTGAAAAATGAGCTTGCTAAGCGAGAGTTGTAAACTAAGAGGAGCTTAAAGTTTAAACCTACGTTTAAATTAAAAAGATAATAATAAAAGATTTAATGCTTTAAGAAAAAGAAGAATGTGGTAAATTAAAACAAATTTAGAGGATACGATAGAACATTATTGTTGAGAATGGACGATCACGTGCTATGTATAATGATTCCTTGATTAAAAGATCAAAAGAGTTGGATGCTCGACGGATAACCTTGAAACAATCTGATGTAATTGGATGATTGCTATTTGAGATATGTTTGTGAATAGCAGATAAACTATTACCCTGAATTGGCTTTCCTGTAGCAAATGAGATGCCAGTATGCTCTGCCATTCTACTCCCAAAATGTTGCCGAGTTTCACCGATGTGACTAGCCATACAGCTAGAACACGTATACTTATATACTAAATTTGAGAGTAGCTTAGCATCCTTGATCTTGAAAAACCGGCTTATACACATGACAGGTTTGTTAACAAACCTTACTCTAATGTGAGGGTAAAATGCAGATATAACCTTTAGAATTCTGCTGCGTACATTGTAGCCATGCACACCAGTGTAAGGCAAAACAAGAGAACAGCATAGTTTATCACACCCGAATTTTATGTCATCACTTTTACTATAAACTTTTGTCATAAAGTCTGATATGACCTTATCAATCAAGCTAAGCGGATACTCATTTTGCAGTAGAATATGCTTCAGCTTGTCAATATCAGAGAAAAAGTCTGATATGAGTTTCAAATCATGTGAATACCATTCTCAGGTGTCTTTATTAAACCAACTTTATAGGCAAAAGGAATGAAGCTAGACAATTTGGCATAAAGGCCAGAAAATGTGGGTTTCTGATATGATGATGTGACAGTATCATCGGACTTCCTTTCAACAAGCACATCAAGGAAATTTAATGTCTTGTCACATTCAGTTTCAAATGTGAAATTCATATTAGGATGTTGCTGATTGATGTAATCACTCAACTTTCTAGGCTGATTCCTGTCAGAAAACACTACAAATGTGTAGTCAACATAACGTATATAAAACTTAGGTCTAATGTTTATACTACAGTCTCTGAGCCACTTTCTTCCATGATGGCCTAAGAAAATGTTGGCAAGAACTGGGTCAAGCGGATTACCCATAGCAACACCATCTATCTGTTGATAGATTTTACCATTACACGTAAAGTAACACTCTTTAACTGCAAGTTCTAGAAGCAGTTTGAATTGATGAAAATTCATGTTATTTACCAACATGACATTCTGATCATCAAATAGTTTCCTAATACATATGTCAATGGTCTCATTGAGTGGAATATTAGTGAACAAGCTTTGAACATCAAGACTAGCCATAAAATGATGGCTTTTGAATGTAAAAGCCTTAAGTCTTGTCAGGAAACTACCAGTGTCACATAAAGTGTATTCATTAGTACTTATGTCTTGGAGGATTGGCACAAAATACTTAGCCAACTTATAAGTTGAAGTCTTGATGGCTGACAAGATTGGTCTTAGAGGAACATCACTCTTATGAGTCTTAGGCAAGCCATATAGCCTGCCAAAACTGCATCCTACAGGATTTATACTTTTATAGACATCAGCAGATAGTCCATTCTGTTTATAAACCTTTAGTATATGGGCTGATATACGTTTCTCAACTGAGCGTATAAACTGACAAGGATTGCAGTCAATGACTTTGAACTTTGAGATATCATTCAAGACATCATTCAACTTCCTAATGTAGTCATCTTTGTTCAAAATTACTACTTGATTACCCTTATCTGCCTTTAGAACAATGATATTCTTGTCTTTTGACAGATTTCTGGGGATTTCATAGTCACGCTCTGATAGATTATCATAATGCTTCTTATCATAATTAAAATATGAGCTAAGAGCAATGTCTCGCAATTGATTCTTGATCATTTGCATTTTTACATTGTCACAGTTAAAGGCACTTTGTTTCTTGAGGAAACCCATCAGTTTCTCAAAAGGTAGCAGATAATCACCATACTCGATCTTCCTTGGTGTAATAGAGTACTACAGACTATAAGACAACACAAGTTTCTCATGAGCTGTCAAAACTCGGTTACTTAAATTAACTACAACCTTTTCAGGATCGATACTATTGACACTTTTATGTATAAGCAAGTTTTTACCTTCTTGCTATGCAACTGTCTAACATGGTTGAGAGATTTAGACACATTGCGTCTAATGTATATTATTGCTACCTGAGAATCCAGCCAGGATACTCGTGAATTAAACAAGGTAATATGCGCCTTCAAATCTCTTAGGACTCTTTCAACCTCTTTGATTTTAACTTTCAATTCCTCATTTAGCAGAAGCATCTGGCATGTTATGTATTATTTAGAACGCTTAAGCATCCTATTAGAAACCTTGAAAGCCAGAAATTTAGGAAGCAAATCATTGTCAATGTATTTTCTAAGAAATGCAACATCCAACTGAAGCTTATCATAGCGAAGTTGAAGCTTCTCAACTTTTCTCAAAAGTAACACAACTCCATGATCATACTTATTCTTCAAATATATGAATATATTTAGCTTTAAACGAATCTTGAAAAGAAAAGCAATAATAAAGAAAAACTTTTTAAGTCTTATGCTCACCAGGCCCTCCAACCCGCCCTTACTCCACCCATCCTAGATGTCGTAGCAGTAGTGGAAGTAATCTGACTAGCTGAAGTTGTTTGATTGACAGGCGATTTTCTCCCATTATGCCTTACTTGACCAAAAATATTCGGAAAATTGACTTCAGTAGCAGAGGGAGGAGCAATCTGACCAACCAATGCTGCTCAGTGTTGCCAGGTCAAATTTTTAAAAACCCTAAAAAATTCCCTAAATGAGAAAAAACCCCCATATTAAAAAATGCTTTGTCAAACAATTAAGTCGATAAAACGCATACAAACAAGCTGGATGCGCTAAATAACATCGTTTTTGTGCATTTCCCACCGCGCCACATCTTTTGCAGCCAGAAATAAAAGACCATTTTGTTGAATTTTTCCGTTTTTTTCAATTTTATAAAAATGTTTTAAAATGCTTGTTTTGCGCATCATTTTTGGATTCTTATTTTGTCATAATAGAACGTGCACAAACCTAGCCAATTCAAGCGGACCTACGCCTAGCTAAAGCAAAAGCTCAAAAGTTTACAAATGCTTTCTAGAACAATTTTATATTATTCATTCATTTTTGTAAAAAAATGCTTTCAGCTAAGCAGCATAATACAATAACAACCTTTTATAAACAATTTATTTCAAAACGGTTTACCAAATTCACTCTAACACGACTTTAGGAGCATAATTATCGATTTCATCAAACAAAACATCATCCATACAAAATTAGACATCACTTACGTGCGAGCTAAAATCAGTTTGAGAATCATAAATTTGATTGGAGAATTTAACTAGCATAGATTTTGTTATTTCAAAATTTGAACAGGTTTGTTCGCGTCACCGCTAAAATATTGTCAACAGTACTGGCATGAATACGGTTACGTAACTTATTTTCAACAAATTTTATATCTGGAAATCATTTTTCGAATTGGGGATGGGGCGGTAGCACACATTTTACAGGAAGAACGAGGGATCTGAAATTGTCTGAAAACTGTCTAAAACCTGTTTACGCGAATGACCATAAAACTAATAAGAATCTTCAAATGGTAAGAGATTATTACGAATAATATTATATGTAACAAATAAATCAAAATAAATTCTACAGAGTTCAAGCCTCTCTAAATAAAATGCTTTTAACCTTTCATCATAAGAAAGTTCAGTACATCCAAAGGTTTGAATAGGTAACAAAAACAATTTGCCAAAAGGCTAATCAGATTAAAATCATTTTTTCATCATCAGTTGATCAGTTAAGTCGGTAAAGCTAAAAATACCTAAATCTTGCTTAAATTTGAAAATGTATTGTTTTACAAATAGACTCCCTCCTCTTTGGAATAATTTGCCAGAAGTTGTAAATGCCTTGAACTTTCCCTCCTTCAGCAGTCGTTTAGAGAAAATTAGTTTTACCTTAGACTATAAGTTAGTGCAAACCGCCTTTATAGTCCTTGCGCAGATTACTGATATTATATTTCATTGCATTGAGGACATTTTAGTGTATTTACTCCAATGATCGTACGGGGTCAGATTTTCACCCCCGATTGGGGTTGGGGTCGGGGATGAAAAACCTCGGTTTTCGGGGTTGGGGTTGGGGTCGGGGTTGAAGATTAATAATTAACATTGCATGATTACATTCCAATTTGAAAAGGATAAAAACAATACCTTCACTTGTTTGTAGAGCATACTAATGAAGCTGGTTATGTTCAACATTTTATTTTCATGGTTTTAGCAATTTAGCATTATTTTCAATTTTAATCACTAATTGCTCTCGCTTTTTCGTATTCTTCCACAGTTTTTTCATAACGGTTTTCCATGGCGCACTGATTGTAGAGGAGCCAATGGCGCGAAGCGCCGAAAATTTTCGAAATTTTTACCGTTTTAATGTAGAATCTACGCCTTTTTATTGACGAACAGTTCGGAAATCATAAGTGGCGCAAAGCATAAAGAAATTCAGTCATATTTTACCGCCCTAAGACAATAATCGGCGGTGCTAAGCGCAGGAAAATTTTGACGTTTCTACTCTTTAAACTCAATTTATACTGCTTAAATCATACAGAACAGATAAACTAATTGAAGCGCGAAGTGCCGAAAATTTTTAAAAATTTCTAATCCTTTTACCTTTTCTGTTCTCCTAAAAATCTCTTTCAACATGTAGAACGAGATTGCATGGCTGGGGGTCTGGGGTGGCGCACTCAAGCGCCACCAGCGAGGTCCAGAGCAGAGCCCCCGAAAATTCTGTAAAAAAGCACTCTAATTTTTAATTAGTAAAGTTGAAATTTTCACAAATTGGCAAAATCTTGGTTCTGAATTAAGTCCAAAAACTTAAAATTGATGAAGACCTACACTGCACAAAACTTCTGAGCTGAAATGCGTTTTTCGACCTCTGCTAAGTGTGTAGCGCAGCAACGGGTCGCAACCAATAAGTCATTGAAAGATGTATCAATGAGAATTTTGTTCTTACCATTTTCAGGCCCATTTGTGGCCTTCTTATTAACTAGTTCAGAAAACAGAAAATGCGCAAAAATACAAGAAAATTTGGCCTTTCCTTTCATTCAAAATAGAATTATAGGTCCTTGTAAAGAAAGGTTAAACAAAGCGGAGAATAAATATATTGGTACGCAAACATTTTCGCACTTTTACTATTATGTTCAACAAGCATGTGCAGTTTCATTCAATGAACTAATAGTGCATTAAATCACTAAAGTGCTGCAAAGTGCTGGATTATTTTAACAGATTCAAACTCTAAAATTCATTGGATCTGTATAACAATAAATAATAATGACTCGGCGCGAAGCGCCAGAAAATTTTGACGTTTGTGCCTTTTTAAACTCAATGTTCTGGACACATTGCGCCAGAAAAATCAACATAATTTTTGAAAAATTCGGGGGCATGTGCCTCGATTCCCCCGGCTACGCCTGTGATTCCGCAGTAATTTTGGCGCGCTTCATCATGGAAAATATGCAAACATCTATGTACTTCTTAACAACATGGCGACCAGGCGTACTTTTTATGAAATATCGCGAGTGTCGAGTTTAACATATTAATTTTGCTGGTGAATGAATCGTCCTTGTTCCGAATTTATTTGCTATTTATACAATACTTCTATGTACCAACAAATAAAATGCTATATTTCACCCCAAAAAAAGGTTCAACCCCGACTCAAAAAATCATGCCCCCGGTTGGGGGTCGGGGTCGGGGTTTAGGCCGGGGTTTTTCGGGGTTGGGGTCGGGGTCGGGGTCCCCGTACAATCACTGATTTACTCTTATTCTTTCTTTTTTTAATTTGACCAAATTTGTATTGTTTTAATTCCGTCTCTGTTGCAATAAACCATTTCATTTTTTTTAATTTTTCAATATGGCACAAAAAAGGAAAATATGACGCAGAGATTGTACAAATGAAATGATTAACTATAAACTCAACATGGACGATGAACCTCGATATGAAACCCGGGCCCCGAGCAGTGTTGCCATGCCAGGTCGAAATTTTCAGCATCCATAGATTCAGCCATAGAAATCCTAAAATTTCCATAGATTTCTGATATTATTGAAACAACACTCACCTTTGTATACATAAGGCTCGCTATTCTTTCAAATAATTAGTCGATTTGATGGCGACTGTTCATTAACACGATATTTTAGAAGAATTGAAATACATTCTACCATGATAATAGGGCTTAAACATAAAAGTCCTGAAATAAAAAAAGGTAAGCTGAGCTGGGCACGCACGGCTATGCTGTCGGCTTGGCTTCTCTTACTCAAATTTATTACTTGCACATTAAATGAAAAAACCCCCAAAAAAACCTCAAAAATTTTGAAAAACCCCCATGAAATCCCCCGTGAGCTAAAACCCCAAAAAATCCCCCAAGGGTCCCAAAAAACCCCCAAAATGGAGGAAAACCCCCAACCTGGCAACACTGATGCTGCTGGAGTAGGGTGTGGTTTGCTCCCATTGTCCTTCCATTGTTTAATGACTCTTACAAATTTCGCTGACGTTTTGACCAAGACTTTGACCATCTTCAGAGCAAATTGTAGAAGCGACTGATCATGATAGATTAGTTTTGAAAAATGAGCTAGCTAAGCGAGACTTGTAAACTAAGAGGAGCTCGAAGTTTGAACCTACCATTAAATTATAAAGATAATAATAAAAGATTTAAGCTTTAAGAAAATGAAAAATGTGGTAAATTAAATCACATTTAGAGGATATGATGAAACATTATTGTTGAGAATGGGACGATCACGTGCTATGTATAATGACTCCTTGATTAAAAGATCAAAAGAGTTGGATGCTCGACTGATAACCTTGAAGCAATCTGATGTAATTGGATGATTGCTATTTGAGATATGTTTGTGAATAGCATATAAACTATCACCCTGAATTGGCTTTCCTGTAGCAAATGAGATGCCAGTATGCTCTGCCATTCTACTTCCAAAATGTCGACGAGTTTCACCTATGTAACTAGCCATACAGCTAGAACACGTATACTTATATACTAAATTTGAGACTAGCTTAGCAGGTACAGCATCCTTGTTCTTCAAAACCAGCTTATACACATGACAGGTTTGTAAACAAATCTTACTCTAATCTGATTGTGAAACGCAGATATAACCTTTAGAATTCTGCTGTGTACATTGTAGCCATGCACACCAGTGTAATGCAAAAAGAGAACAGCATAGTTTATCACACCCGAATTTTATGTCATCAATCTTACTATAAACTTTTGTCAGAAAGTCTGATATGACCTTATCAATCAAATAAGCGGATACTCATTTTGCAGTAGAGTCTGCTTCAGCTTGTCAATATCAGAGACAAACGTCTGATATAAATTACAAATCATGTGAATACAATTCATTTATCTACATTTGCATTTCATTTGCTCATTTGCTACAGGAAAGCCAATTTAGGGTGATAGTTTACCTGCTATTCACAAACATATCTCAAATAGCAATCATCCAATTACATCAGATTGTTTCAAGGTTATCAGTCGAGCATCCAACTCTTTTGATCTTTTAATCAAGGAGTCATTATACATAGCACGTGATCGTCCCATTCTCAACAATAATGTTTCATCATATCCTCTAAATTTGTTTTAATTTACCACATTTTTCTTTTTCTCAAAGCTTTAAATCTTTTATTATTATCTTTATAATTTAATGGTAGGTTTAAACTCTAAGCTCCTCTTTGTTTACAACTCTCGCTTAGCAAGCTCATTTTTCAAAACTATTCTTTCATGATCAGTCGCTTCTACAATTTGCTCTGAAGATGGCCAAAGTCTTGGTTGAAACGTCAGCGAAATTCGTGAGAGTCGATAAACAATGGAAGGACAATGGGGGCGAACCACACCCTACTCCAGCAGCATTGGTTTGTCAGATTGCTCACCCCTCTGCTACTGAAGTCAATTTTCCGAATATTTTTGGTAAAGCAATTCATAATGGGAGAAAATCGCCTGTCAATCAAACAACTTTAGCTAGTCAGATTACTTCCACTACTGCTACGACATCTAGGATGGGTGGAGGTAAGGGCGGGTTGGAGGGCCTGGTGAGCATTAGACATACAACGTTTTTCTTTATTATTGCTTTTCTTTTCAAGATTCGTTTAAAGCTAAATATATTCATATATTTGAAGAATAAGTATGATCATGGAGTTGTGTTACTTTTGAGAAAAGTTGAGAAGCCTCAACTTCGCTATGATAAGCTTCAGTTGGATGTTGCATTTCTTAGAGAATGCATTGATAATGATTTGCTTCCTAAATTTCTGGCTTTCAAGGTTACTAATAAGATGCTTAAGCGCTCTAAATGTTACATAACATGCCAGAGGCTTCTGCTAAATGAGGAATTGAAATTTAAAATCACAGAGGTCGGAAGAGTCCTAAGAGATTTAAAGGCACAGATTACCTTGTTTAATTCACGAGTATCCTGGCTGGATTCTCAGGTAGCAATAACATACATTAGACGCAATGTGTCTAAATCTCTCAACAATGTTGGACAGTTGCATAGCAAGAAGGTAAAAACTTCCTTATGCATAAAAGTGTCAATAGTATCGATCCTGAAAAGGTTGTAGTTAATTTAAGTAAAGGACTTTTCACAGCTCACGATAAGCTTGTGTTGTCTTATGGTATGAAGAACTCTATTACACCAAGGAAGATCGAGTATGGTGATTATCTGCTACCTTTTGAGAAACTGATGGGTTTCCTCAAGAAACAAAGTGCCTTTAACTGTGACAATGTAAAAATGCAAATGATCAAGAATCAATTGCGAGACATTGCTCTTAGCTCATTTATTAATTATGAAAAGAAGCATTGTGATAATCTATCAAAGCGTGACTATGAAATCCCCAGCAATCTGTCAAAAGACAAGAATATCATTGTTTTAAAGGCAGATAAGGTAATCAAGTAGTAATTTTGAACAAAGATGACTACATTAGGAAGTTGAATGATGTCTTGAATGATATCTCAAAGTTCAAAGTCATTGACTGCAATCCTTGTCAGTTTATACGCTCAGTTGAGAAACGTATTTCAGCCCATATACTAAAGGTTTATAAACAGAATGGACTATCTGCTGATGTCTATGAAAGTATAAATCCTGTAGGATGCAGTTATGGCAGGCTATATGGCTTGCCTAAGACTCATAAGAGTGATGTTCCTCTAAGACCAATCTTGTCAGCCATCAAGACTTCAACTTATAAGTTGGCTAAGTATTTTGTGCCAATCCTCCAAGACATAAGTACTAATAAATACACTTTATGTGACACTGTACTTTCCTGACAAGACATAAGGCTTTTACATTCAAAAGCCATCATTATATGGCTAGTCTTGATGTTCAAAGCTTGTTCACTAATATTCCACTCAATGAGACCATTGACATATGTATTAGGAAACTATTTGATGATCAGAATGTCATGTTAGCAAATAACATGAATTGTCATTAATTCAAATGCTTCTAGAACTTGCAGTTAAAGAGTGTTACTTTACGTGTAATGGTAAAATCTATCAACAGATAGATGGTGTTGCTTTGGGTAATCCGCTTGACCCAGTTCTTGCCAACATTTTCTCGGGCCATCATGAAACAAAGTGGCTCAGAGACTGTAGTATAAAGATTAGACCCAAGTTTTATGTACATTATGTTGATGACACATTTGTAGTGTTTTCTGACAGAAATCAGCCTAGAAAGTTCTGTGATCACATGAATCAGCAACATCCTAATAAGAATTTCACATTTGAAACTGAATGTGACAAGAAATTAAATTTCCTTGATGTGCTTGTTGAAAGGAAGTCCAATGATATTGTCACATCATCATATGAGAAACCCACATTTTCTGGCCTTTATGCCGAATTGTCTAGCTTCATTCCTTTTTCCTATAAAGTTGGTTTGATAAAGACACTTGTGAGTCGTATTCACATGATTTGTAACTCATATCAGACTTTTGTCTCTGATATTGACAAGCTGAAGCAGACTCTACTGCAAAATGAGTGTTCGCTTAGCTTGATTGATAAGGTCATATCAGACTTTATGACAAAAGTTTATAGTAAGAGTGATGACATAAAATTCGGGTGTGATAAACTATGCTATTCTCTTGTTTTGCCTTACACTGGTGTGCATGGCTACAATGTACGCAGCAGAATTCTAAAGGTTATATCTGCATTTTACCCTCAGATTAGAGTAAGGTTTGTTTACAAACCTGTCATGCGTATACGCCGGTTTTTCAAGAACAAGGATGCTGTACCTGCTAAGCTACTCTCAAATTTAGTATATAAGTATACGTGTTCTAGCTGAATGGCTAGTTACATCAGTTAAACTCGCCGACATTTTGGGAGTAGAATGGCAGAGCATACTGGCATCTCATTTGCTACAGGAAAGCCAATTCAGGGTGATAGTTTATCTGCTATTCACAAACATATCTCAAATAGCAATCATCCAATTACATCATATTGCTTCAAGGTTATCAGTCGAGCATCCAAGTCTTTTGATCTTTGAATCAAGGAGTCATTATACATAGCACGTGATTGTCCCATTCTCAACAATAATATTTCATCATATCCTCTAAATTTGTTTTAATTTACCACATTTTTCTTTTTCTTAAAGCTTTCAATCTTTTATTATTATCTTTATAATTTAATGGTAGGTTTAAACTTTAAGCTCCTCTTAGTTTACAACTCTCACTTAGCAAGCTCATTTTTCATAAATATATTCGCTTATTCTTTTGCGACTCATTAATATTTAAATTTTTTTGCAGATCAATTCCACCGATGTTTGGACTGAAAAATTAAGCGAAGCATTCCCCGGCTTAGAAGATATATTGAATTCAAACTTCTTAGAACAATACTGGTATCATATAGAGTATGGTTATTATGACTTCAACTTTATTGGTAAGCCGGTATTAATCATTTGCATGCTTATTACATTATAATGTTGACTCTTTTTCTAGACAGAGTGTTGCATAAATACAGAATCATAAAACAATCGGACTTTTATTGGTTTCTGGACGTAAGCGCATTTCTAACTTGTCTCTGATGTTCTCTTGATTTAAACTTCTTCTACAGACTTTAAGAGATAGGCCGCGAGCAGACATAGTTTTAAGCCCACCGACACCAAGGGGGTCGCAATGCAATGGAATCAATCAAGTCAGTAATCTCTGTTGCTCTAAATATCTTAAAATCATTATTTTATTGGCCATAATTAAGCGTAAAATTTCAGTTGTTTTGGCGCTAATGTACACAGTAAATTTTTGATTATAATCTTTCAAAATGGCTAGACGATTATGCATCAAACTGTGCGCATAATCGTGACATAATGTAAAAAAATCATTACAAAGATATTCACTAAATGAGTTTTCTGTAAATTTGCTGAACTCGTTGCATCGTGCAAGCAAGATATCTTTTACTTCACAAAATTTTTCGTTTCGTTACCATAGATTGCCTGTGAGCGAAAGCTGGCTGGATTTAAATTCTGTTTTCGAAAATTTACTCAATATGACTAGAGCATTAGAAAACTGAATTTTTTATTTTAAGTCATTCGTTTATTGAAAATGTTAAGCTCTCCGTCTAGATATTCTAGCTGTGTTAAGCCATGCAGGCCATAGATGGGCAGCAAGAAATTCTGGGGTGGGGGTGCAAGATATTCTAGAGCTTAAAAATGGTCGTAAATATGGTGATATGGCGAAAAAACACCATTTTTAACATTCTCATCGAGCACTATCCATTGGCATAAGCAAATCACAAAAAAACAAAGAAAATTCAAAAAATTAAATTCTGGGGAGGTTATTTTGGTTTTCTTTGGGGAGGGGGCTGGGTGTATTCGCTTCCACCCCCTCCACGCCCACGTGTGGTGCAAGCTATAATTTCAGGCAAAATCTAATGCACTTGATATTTGCTGGAACAGTTTTTATTTCAGACTGGGCTGCCAAGGCGCATAAATGATATAGCCGAATTTCATCACGCCCTAAAACTCAATCCTGTATGGACGCCAAGAATAAAACTACTGTTTCCATATTGAAGGCAAGGCATAGAAACGATTGCTCTTTTGCTGGTCTGATTATATTTAATTTTTCAATGTTTTTGGGTCTTATACATATATATTTATATTCCATTAATCCTGGTCGTTGAATACTTTTATTTAGGTACGTTTTTTGTTTTTGATGGTTTATTGGATCTACTAAATATTTCATGTTAATTTTGTTAAACAATGATTTTTTTAAAGTGATCGGAGTAAAATTTTAAGCAGCATATAAATAATAGTTTAATGATATTGTTACGAAGCCTGTGTTTTGCTATGTCCTTTTTGTCGAATTTCATTCACATATTGTGAATATAGATGCTCGTGCTAACATCTGTGCTTAACTTCGAAAAAGCGTTAATGTAATGTTAAAGTTATCAAACTTAATTTAAAGTTTTCAGGATTGATAATCTCTATATTCTAGAGCATCCTGTTTTACTTAAACTATACAAATGAATTTATTCCGGAAGTGCATAGAATGATACTAAAAGCATATAAGAGATTTCCTGGAAAAAAAGCGAAATCAATGGATTCGCACGAATATCCAATCAAATTTGCTCTAACACTTTCGTGATGCTTCTGGGCCAACAAATATACAATACTAGTTGAGCTGCCCGGCGTTGCCCGGGCTGAACTTGGGCCTGATAGCTATATGGAATTGATATGTCTCTTGTATTTTTTATTTTTCAAGACTTTTGATGTTTTTGGGATATTTCTAATAAAATTGTTGGTATAAACCATATTTTATTTTTTGGATTTTTTTAAAGATGTCTTTCGTCAACCATTTTTTTGGATCAAATCCATATTTTTGATGTTACAGAATGATTTTAAAAATTGTTTAGCCATAATCATATTTTTGATGTTCTGGGATGTTCTGGAAATTTTTTTAATAAAACCCATATTTTTGATGTTTTGGGATGTTTTGGAAAGTTGTTTTCGTCAAACCATATTTTTGATGTTTTAGGATGTTTTGAAAAATTTTTTTAATCCAATCCATATTTTTGATGTTTTGGAAAATTTTTTTCGTCAAACCATATTTTTGATGTTTTAGGATGTTTTAGAAAATTTTTTTGGTCAAACCGTATTTTTGATGTTTTAAAAAATTTTTTGTTTGTTGTAGCAAAGGGTGTCATATATCACGTGATATCCCATATCACTCATATGCTACTAGCAAGAAAAAATGCTCCGATGGAACAAAAAAGGGTAGAATATGCTTAAAACAAAGAATTATCAAGGACGTCAAAGGAGGGGACTAGAAAAACTCCTATCTACTTGCTAAAAGTCAGAAATTTCCAAAACAAAGAAAAAATGAAAGTAAGTAAATCAAAGAAAAAACCTACCTGTGCCTAAAACTGCAAGATCTGCTAAAAATCAGACTTTTTCTAAGCAACGCAAAAATCGAAGTATATTCTGCGGCCTCATAAAAAAATGGGTGAACCTTCTCATGTTGTCCACCATACAGTGGGCGGTTCCAAAATTCTGAGGGGGTTTTCATATTAGAATATTAGCCTTAAAAATAGTGCTATGGCGAAGAAAACACCATTTTGAACGTTTCTTGTCGAGCTCTATCTATCGGTACCTACCTAAAAAACCCAAAAAAGAGCAGAAAGATCTGAAAAATTGAATTTTGGAGGTATTGTTGGGTATTTGCGTTTTCTTGTTGGGTATTTTGCCTTGGAGTGCATACTCCCCAAACCCCCTACGTCTAGGTACGGTGTCCAATGCTTAATATAAAGCTTATAAAATAAATCTCAAATCTGCGTTTTTGCTAATGACTTGCAACGTTAATTTATTCGATATTGTGGCTAGATAAATATTATAAAAAGTTATATCCTACGATTATTTGCGATACCGCAACGAAAGACTGTGATTTCTATATAATGCATGCGTCCATTCACTACTCTTCTGGCGTTTAATCCCACCAGACCACCCGGATTTCATTCCTGCCCATGTAAACTGATAACCATTAGGCATGGAAGGTTTTGGGGTATGCACCAGTGTTCAATCAGAACGTCGGAAATTGCCGTTTTTCCAACATACCATAATTACTATTTTTTGACCCAGAAATATATTGCAACATTGCGCTGCTCAGCTATGGCGATATCTGCTTTTGCAGAGTGAGTGGTTCAGTTATCTAGCCCAATGTTTTATCTTTGTTCGACAGGATGCTGCTTTCTTCTGCAGGCCGCAGAATATACTTCGATTTTTGCGTTGCTTAGAAAAAGTCTGATTTTTAGCAGATCTTGCAGTTTTAGGCACAGGTAGGATTTTTCTTTGATTTACTTACTTTCATTTTTTCTTTGTTTAGGAAATTTCTGACTTTTAGCAAATTTTGTGACATTTGTAGATAGGAGCTTATTCTAGTCCCCTCCTTTTACGTCCTTGATAATTCTTTGTTCCAAGTATATTCTACCTTGTTTTGTTCCATCGGAGCATTTTTTCTTGCTAGTACCCAACTTTTTGTTAACAAAAAATAGTAGTTATTCCTATCTTTGTCAGTGTTGTAGCGAATGTCATTAGGTACTTAGCAATTTATACTTGCATTGTGTATGTATTATACTAGGAAAAATCTACCTAAAGTCGCAAAATCTGCTAAAAATCAGACTTTCTCTAAGCAACGCTAAAAATCGAAGTATATTCTGCGACCTCTAAAAAAGTGTCTTTTTTAAATAATGTTCGAAGTTTCAGATAAGAGTGTACGAAATCTATCAAGGTTACTTTTTTAAATTGCTGGCACCTGATTGATAGAAAACTAAGAGGTATTGTATTTAAAGTTGTTTTATTTTGTTATGAGCATTATAGCAAGCAAAGCAGGGGCCGATTGATTAGTGCACACAATCGTTTCGGGCATGCTAGTGTATCTACATTTAGTCTGTTTCAAGTCAACTTACGCGTTTCCTACTGTTTTAAACCAACCATGTCTCCAATTGTCTTCGATGTTTGCTATTTCATTCAATTGGCTTAGAAGACTGTTAGTTTACTCAATATCATTTCCCATAGCTACTGCATAGCTAACGTGCTGCTTTTTCAATCATTTTTATGGTTAAATATTTATTTTAATCTGTTGGCCGCAGAATATACATCGATTTTTAGCGTTGCTTAGAGAAAGTCTGATTTTTAGCAGATTTTGCGACTTTAGGTAGATTTTTCCTAGTCCCCTCCTTTTACATCCTTAATAATCCACAATTCCAAGTATATTCATCTTTTTTGTTCCATCAGAGCATTTTTCTTTGCTAGTACCCCACTTTTAATTAGTATGATTTGAGTACATCAGTCAGTAAACACATACAGTAACATGCCACAATAATGACAGCAGTCCAAGAACACGGAAAACAATACTGTTCTTAACATCAGCATTATCCTTTTCAAACAAGACAACCTTACATTATTTTAACAGATCAAAGTTTTTCAGCATTAACTTTACGCAAATATCAAGTGTAAGGAACACTAACGCTCAGATTTGGAAGTAAAATAAATTTGTAGTATAAACTACATTTTAACAACAAATGATTAGTGCAAACTTCACACAACTACTAGGTGTAGAGAAAACTAACAGTCAGATTCTCAATTCTGATTTTACGTAGAACATTTTGAAAAAAATTAAGCTTCCGCAAGGCTCTAGAACAAGAGTTAATATGCAGTGTAAACTTTACACAACCACAGAGTTTAAAGAAAATTTCAGTCGGATTCGTAATTCTGATAATACGATCAACATTTATGAAAAAATTAAGTCTCCACAATGGCCCAAGGACAAATAAATATCAGATGTGTAAACGTAGACTCAAGCTACGTTCACTTCGCTTACTTAACCCGAATCTCAAGCTTATGCGCTCACACGGGGGTTCTCGCCCTTTTTAGGAGGTCGATCACCAGCCGGCGATTCGGGGGTAAGCGGCCCGGCCTATTCAAGGTAGCCGGCCCTCTACGCACGCACCTAGTGAAACTTACTTACTTAACCCCTTTGAGATTAAGTACCTAATTAGAGTAAGTTCCCCGGAAAACTAATTGAGGGCTCAAAAAGATTATTATTTAACTTGTTTTGGACCGCATTCCGGTGCTTGAAAATATTAAGGGTTCCTAAGTATAGTGTAGCACAAGGACAGAATTCAACAGCACGGAAATTCAACCGAGCCCAGCATCGTTAATTAAATAATTAATTTTTACAATATTTTTTGGACAGAAAAATTATGAAGCAATTAAAAAGCGACAGCATGGAGGATACATGCTGCCGACCGTCGTGTTACGCTAATCGGGTAAAATCAAACAATGTAATTAAACAAGGGCACAAAGCCCTGCCAAAGGCATACAACTGATGCCAATTGGCACAAACACGAATGATTAAAAACAAAGCGTACGGCGAAAAGAAGCGTGCACACTACGCAGGAAAACAAACAGACGAGTTCTGCAGCCAAGCAGATAAAAAGGCACGTACGGAGTCTGCTCACGTACGGCGACGAAAAGAAAAAAGATACGCTCAGCGCGGAAGCTGGCGGAGAGGCTCTCAGGCTCAAAAACTAATTGTAAAATGTAAAATCTTAAAGTGCCGTCAAAACTGCGCTCGCACGCAGTTTTAACTGACGCGGAAAAAGAGGCGTAACAACACGAACCAAGAGATATGAAAAGGATCTATGAATACGACAATAGGCCTATGGGCAAAAGCTTACGGTAAAGGTATGTACAAACGAGACAGGCACAAATATGAGACACACACATATGATCTTTTAACACACGTAAGATATGATAACACACATACCAATGCGTACTCAAGTCGCATTAAGCCCGAGTGCCCATTTTCCTATCCCGGATTTTGATTGAAAATATGTGTGGGAATGGAATGAAAAATATGATAATTTTTAGGGGAAGGTGGTCCCGGGCGACTCACTTAAGCGTTGCGCTTAACGGTCGTGTACGTGCGTATGGAAATTGAGCACAAGAATGTACATCTGGGGCAATCAATCGGTTTTTTTCATCTGTTTCAAAAAAACCCAAACTGATTTTTTTCCCAAAAAATTTTTTCAGTGTAAAGTTTACAAACATAAGTTTGGCACATACAAACGTACTACAATCAAAGGGCTACAAACTGGCCCAAACCGAATTTATTTACACTTAATGGGGCGTTAGGTTCAGATTTTTAAAGTTTACAATGTGGTGGACAGTGAAAAATACGTGTTTGTGCATATTTTTGTTCGCCACTTTCTCTGTTCAGAAGTCGGGAGAGGTCGAATAGGATAAAAATAAAGTACTTTCTAAGGGGTGGCGAACAAAAATATGAAGTGAAGAAGTCGGGAGAGGTCGAATAGGATAAAAATCAAGTACTTTTTAAGGGGTGGCGAACAAAAATATGGACAAACACGTATTTTTCACTGTCCATTACATTGTAAACTTTAAAAATCTGAACCGAACGCCCCATTGAGTGTAAATAAATTCGGTTTGGGCCAGTTTGTAGCCCTTTGATTGTAGTACGTTTGTATGTGCAAAACTTATGTTCCGCAAAATATTTGATATGATTTACCAATTAAATACGAAAAAACCTGTTTTTTTCGCCCATTTTACACCTCAGATTTCGAACTTTACACCCCCATAAACAACTCAATATTACGTTTTTTTGAACGCGGTTTGCTTTGACGTGTAGCCCTTAAAAGTTACTTTATTTTTATTTATTTAAATTATCTTAACTCATAACCGAAAAAGTTGGCAGAGAAATCTTTGACAGAATCTGTTTTTTTACTCATCCACTAGAGTGTAAAGTTTAAACCCCTGGTACTGTGTATTGATTGTAGAAAAGTTTGAAGGTCAGATTCGTTATTCTGACCTCACAGAGAACATTTTTAAAAAAATTCATCATCCACGACGCTCTGGGCGGAAAAAATTTTTTCAGTGTAAAGTTTACACCTGCACTAATAACGCAATATTGATTGTAAAGAAACAAAATAAATTTTGACGTGTAGCGCTTAAGACGAGGCAGATTTTAAAGGTAGTTACCACGTTCTTTCTACTAAGTGGAGAATATGGCAGGGAAAAAATATTTTTTTGTCTCAGACTCTTTACAATAAACCGCCTCTAAATTCGAAAATATTACTTTTTAAGAAAAAATTAAAAAAAGTTTCTCCTAGATTTTATAACCGTCTACCTTTTGAAACCAATCAGACTGCATAGAATGTAAAACTGAGTTAGATATGCTCTTGCACATGAAAACTGTAAAAAACCGTCTAGTTTACACTCCTGTGCAACAACCAATGAGTGTAAAGAAATTTTAAGACCAGATTCGTAACCTACTAATTAGGGAAAACAATTTTAAAAAAAATTGGCCCTCCGCAAATTATTTGAATTTTTGGTGTAAACTTTAAACACTCACGACGCGCTCGGTATTGAGTGTAAACAAGAAAAAAATGGGGGCACTAGGTTTTTTTATTATCTACCTTTTAAAAAAACCGCACCTCTCAGATGTGTGCTGTTATAGCTGTGAGGGGGGACATATGTTGGGGTACCCAATAGGGATGTTCCGGTTCCAGGTTTTTCAAAAAAATCGGTTCCGCTTCCGGTTCCGGTTCTTGGAAAATAAGAATTTCGGTTCCGGTTCCGGTTTCGGTTCTGCGTAAGTTGGAACCGTCGGTTCCGGTTCCGGTTCTTCAACTAGAGAACCGTCGGTTCCGGTTCCGGTTCTCGGTTCCTGTGTTAAAGTATGTACGCTCTTGATAAGCCTGACTTCACCAGAACATATGACGATGTAGTCGAACGATAAATTATTCAGGAAGTCGTTTCAATCTGGCACCTGCACGTTCAAATAAGTTTTACGTCTAGCTGACAATTTACTTATAAATCACTGAATATTATCTATGTGTTTCTTAATTGGAGGCTTATACGAAATCGAAATGTTTAATTCATGACGAAGATCTGCTGCAATGGTGGAAAGAGAAGTCGAAGAATTTGCCGATTCTCGCGTTTATAGCTAAGCAGTATCTTGCAGCCAGTGGCGGATATAGGATTTTCCCTAAAGGGGCAGTATCCCAACTTTTCCAAAAACAGTCGAAAATAGGTCCAAAACTTTCACCTTAACGCGCAAAA
Source organism: Mermis nigrescens (assembly GCA_036768485.1). Lineage (NCBI taxonomy): Eukaryota > Metazoa > Nematoda > Enoplea > Mermithida > Mermithidae > Mermis > Mermis nigrescens. The sequence continues at coordinate 704,598 of JAVLUZ010000184.1, forward strand.
CAGCGTTTTTTTTTTCGGCATTTTACAATGTATACTTTTACATTAAATCTGTTTTGACGCAATATTTTTCGTTAAAATTTCGATAATTTTGTGCTAAAAATCACTAAAATTTTTTGACTTTATCAGAATTCTGACGCAAAGCAGTTTTTTTGTACAAGGTCCGTTTGACATGTACAAAGATGATCCCCAAAAAGTCTTTGTACATTGTGTACACACAAATTTTTGTGTACTATAATATGGTACAGTAGCGATTTTAGTGTGGTAAAAACAGAGTTGTTCGACTTTTTGGTAGTGTATTTCAGCTAATTAATGGGTCTCTAAGAGCAAAAATTACTAGGAATCGTCTTAAAACGGCCCGAAGCGCCTAAAAATTTGACATTTTTTCTTTCGAAATGCAGTTTCTGCCGTTATAAAGATAAATAGAGCACACAATCAGTCATTTCGACGCGAAGCGCCGTAAATTTCTGCGAATTTTAGACCTTTTTTGTAATTTTTGTCTTCCAAAAATCTTCGTACATGTACAAAGACGGTCCCGAAAAAGTCTTTGAACATCGGGAAAAATCTTTGCCGAATACAAAAAAAACCGTGGCGCGAAGCGCCGGAAATTTTGAGAGATTATGACGGACAGACGTCAAGAAGCATGATTTACAGCTTGATTTACTGTATTTATAGCATTTGATGCGAAACATCGAAATTTTTAATTGAAAATAGAAGAAAACTATGCAAAAATAGCTGTTTCTGCTTCTAAAATTATTTTGAAACCTACATGAACAGAAAATGGCTTCCAGGTGGCGAAGGAAGTAATTAATGTCATTAATAGGTATCATCCGGCGCGTAGCGCCGAAAAATTTGAGAAATTATGGTCACTGAAGGCCGAAAAATAATTACAAATTGTATATCCATTCTCTATCTCGCTAAATATTCTTGGCAAATGGGGGGCGGCCCCCTCGCCTTAGATTCGCCCCTGCTTGCAGCGCCAGCTACAAGCGTTCCATCGGAACAGCTGTTCAGTTGCACTGGAATCATTTACGACCCTCTCAGAAACAGGCTACATGGCGAAAAGCATAACGACTGTTATTTTTAAAATATAATTTACGCGGAACAATACTAAGTTTCAGTCTGTAAACTTTTGGGTAATAGAAGATTGAACTGCTGCTTCATGCCTTCACTAAATTTTATGAAGTTCGATTTTTAACTCTAATTTTAAAAAACCGAGAACCGACTCCAAAAAAATCGGTTCCGGTTCCGGTTCTTAGAATATCACAAAATCGGTTCTCGGTTCCGGTTCCGGTTCCAAAAATATGGTCGGTCCCAGTCGGTTCGGTTCCGGTTCGGTTAACCGGCACATCCTAGACCCAAGTATATTATAGGTACACGCTGATGCGCTACCTATGATAGCTGATGGTATCTCCTATCTTATATCACTGCATGGCATGGCACAGACAGGGTATCTATATCACACCTATCTTATAGCATTGCCTATCTCGTAGCACAGGAGTATCTTATATCCCATACTATCATATAACATTGCCTATCTTGCAGCTCGGGGTATCTTATATAACATCCTATTTTATAGCATTGCATATCTTGTAGCACGGGGTATCTTTTATAACATTCTATCTTATAGCATTGCCTATCTTGTAGCAAGGGGTATCTTATATTACGTCCTATCTTATAGCATTGCATATTCCTGTAGCACAGGGTATCTTATATCACGTCCTATCTTATAGCATTGCCTATCTTGTTGCACAAAGTATCTCATAACATGCCCTTCTTATAAAATTGCCTATGTTATAGCATTATTCAGTTAAACCCGTATTTTGATGTTTCACAGTGCCGACCAATGCTATATTATATAACAATGTACATAGTGTCGCCAGGCATGCTCCCCTTGGCCGGGGTATCCCTATACAAACGGTATAAACTAAGTTTTGAAAAAATAGCAAAAAATCGGCCATCTCCCGAAATTGTGGAGGCTTATAGCACAGGGCCAAACCCGCTCTTTCGCTGCTCAGAGCCAATAGGTGAGTTTGTCAAAATTTTAAAATCGCTACTACACCCCATAGGTAGGCCGACCTCGGGCCGAAATTTCAACCCCCATCTGTTATGGGACTGGAGGGCTGGAGCCAACCCGGACAAACTTACAAACATACGAACAAACTTTCACAAATATATATATATATATATAGATACAAAAAATATTTCCATAAGCAGGCGCAGTGAAATCACTTCGGTACAAAAGCATATACATATGTATCTAGTTTAGATGAATAAATCGCTGTCAACTGTTAAACATCTTCTAGTCGCTGACGCTGGACATTTCCTAAAATAACAAGTGAACTACAAATTTTTATTAAATTTCGATTTATAATAAATTTTATGATTTTACTTCGATAAATTTACTTTTTATAATACATTTCTTGAAACAACAAAATGATTGATATATTAATATGATTAAAATATAATGAAATGAATGTACTTGTAAATAATTAATTAATAATGAATGAATAATCAATTAATCAACAACAAAACTTTAGTAGGTACCGCTAGCGTAAAGATACCATTACCTTTATTTAGGTATTTTTAATCAATGCAATAGAAATTCGAAAAATCTTCAAATATCCGTTTTAATACTATGCATGCCACCACTGAATTCAATGAAATAAAAGTATTTTAAAGCAGATTTTCATGCAAATAAAAAGAAGAAATTATATTAAATTCTATGAAACAAAGCGATCGGACGGCTAAAAATTTACGTCTTAAACTTCGATTGAATTTTTAGGTAAACGACAAAAACTGTTATTGGACCTCAAGAAACTAGCAGATCTCCTTCGAAATCGACCAGGATGTAAAACTTCATTTTTACAAATTTATGGATTTTTATTTGTTTGCGAAAAAAAGATCATTAATTTGATGGTAAACGTAATAAAATCATTTTTTAAAATAAAATCTGATGGAATTACTTAAAATTGTACATAGTTAAGGCTCATTCATACTTCGTCCGATCCGACATCGGACGTCACCGCATGTTGCATCCTGTCGGATGCGTGTCGGACAGATTCGGATGCGACTCTGTCCGACACACGTCCGACAGGATGCGACATGCGGTGTCGTCCGATGTCGGATCGGACATCAGATCCGACTTTCATTCATACTTCATCCGACTTCTTCCGACTAAAAATCGATATTTTCAGCGCAACAAACATTGATGTTTTTATATTGTCTCTCTGTCGAACAGCTTTTGTACCATAACTGGGCGTGGAGGGTTAGGGGCATACGTGGGCAGCAAGAAAATTCTGGGAGGTGCAAGATTTTTTGAAGGTCAAAAAATGGCCTTAAAATATGGTGGTTTGGCGAACAAACACCATTTTTCGACGTTTCTCATCGAGCACTATCCATTCGCATCAAAATATTGCGAAAAAAACGAAAAAAATTTTCAAAAATTAAATTCTGGGTTGGGGGTATTTTGATTTCTGGGGGGGTGTATTTCGGTTCCTGGGGGTATTTAGGTTTCTGGGGGGTGCATACCTCCCAAATCCCTACGCCCAGTTGTGGTTGGGGTATGTAACCCCCCGGAAACTATAATACCCCCAGAAACCAAATACTCCCCAGAATTCAATTTTTAAAAATTATTTTTGTTTTTTCCTCAATATTTTGATGCCATTGGATAGTAATCGATGAGAAACGTCGAAAAATGGTGTATTTTTCGCCATACAACCACTTTTAAGACCATTTTTTGACGTTTAAAAATTTTTTCACCCCCCCCCTCCCGGAATAAAAATTAAATGCTGACGAGTATCGAAGTTCGTTTCATGCGCCAATTTATTTAAACTTATAATTTATTTAAACTCATTTCCCACAAATATGGATGTTCTTTAACAGCTATGATTAATAACTCCGTAGTAACGTCGTCAAAATCGCCATTGGCCATTTGCAATTAATAAAATTTTAAACCTGAAAAATACAATAAATGAATTGACTGCAACAATAAATAGTACAAAATAAACAAGACACGATATGCCACAGCGCTTTTATACGACTAGTACAGAGCAATAAATTAATCAAAAATTTGAAGCTTGAAAAATGAAATAGTACAAAATAAACAAGGCGTGCAATGCGCTACATGTCGCACCAATCTTCCTACACGCTGTAGTTTAAATTTCATGTGAGTCGGATGGACGAAAGTTGAAACCAACTCAACTTGTCCGTTCCGACAAAAAAGACGCATTGTAAAACAGATTATGACGGCATGCGCAAAGAAAAGTCGGACGCGTGTCGCATGATGTCGGGTAATGTCGGACTCATGTCGGGGCGTGTCGGAGCGGTTTTGTCAATATTCGCATTCCGGCACCAAATCGGACTGGAGTCGGACGAAGTTTGATTGCGCCTTTAGTCTTTGCTTCCTCCCGCCCTTTCCTGATTTCTGAACACATATTTTTGGTCTTTTGAACATGTAGATTGACATTTGTTCAGGTTTCATGTTCATCAAGATCCAATAAGGAGTTATTGTAACTCGTTAAGAATTTTTAACGTTTAAAAGCATCGAGCTATATTGCTATAGCCAGCGTTTTAGAAAGCATTTGAACAACGAGTATTTCAGGGAAAGTGAACACCAGCTTGATTTAGACAAACTGAAGCGTCAATAAGTCATTGAATGAATGAGTTATCATAAATTATGAAAATGAGTTCATAGAATCAATGCAAATACTTGAAATTCTAATGGAACATTTTAATGTATTATTTCATTTTCTCGTATCATTTTTTGAACAAGTGTGTAGACTTTTGATTGCAGCATTTTTTAATTTTTTTGTAGCTCAGGCTAAATATCAATAGAATCTATTCAAGGTGAAGCAGAATTTAGTCAGAAAAATACATAATATTGCCTCTGCATGTACTTATCATATTTAAGTCGATGGTGTCGTGAGGCATGATACCATTCCTCGCACTCTTTTTCCTGAAAAATTTTTTTAGCATGGATATCAGCAGACGTATTTCTGATGCAATACACGCAGTTTCATAACTTAAGAATTTAGTCTGAGTATGCTACTAGAACAAAGTAAAGTTTTTACTACGGAGCAAACCACTTTTTCTTGATCAAATTTAGGTTGCGTCTCACATCACGCTTCTTGAAGGATAACCATTCAAAATTTTCCTGATTAAAGATAGAATAAATCTTTTGAGCGCCGGGGAATAAGTTGTCCTTGGACGGATGAGTCAGATGCGCATTACTAAATATGATCAGACGAAAGTCTTACAATTTGATGCAAAAACTTAAATCAGTCCCCGAACATAATCAACGTATGCTTTCTAGTAATTCTTAAAAAGGATTTCCAAACTCTGCAAAAAAATTTTCAAACTTTACAGAAAATTTTTCAAACTTCACAGAAAAATTTCTAAAATTTAGAAACAATTTTCCAAACTCTGCAGAACTTTAAATTAAAACCTTAGACATGGATGAGATTAGGTGCTCGTCTATGTGTGTGGTGTGAAGGCTTGCAAAATAAAATTTGGCCTCGGGACCTAAAAATTCCCATAATTTAAATAATATGTACATATCGCCTTTTGTTAATCGTTTTCTGATATACTTTGAGAAGCTCAAAATAGCATTCTCATCCAATTCCAGTGATGTTTGCTTATATTTCTCGCTCATTTTTGGCCAAAAAATAATTTCCAATTGAATAGGTTGTATTGTGACAAACGATGCAATATATGATTGAAAAAACATTGGCTGATCTCCATTTTAGACTTTAATAGGAGATACAGGATTAATTACTATTTATAACTTTATTAGGTTTAAGACCCAGGAATCAAACTTTTCAGGGTACCCTCGCCAGAGTACTAAATAATCAGTTTTATTGCCTTTCTTACACGTCTTCAAAATCTTTTCAATTACGTACAAATCGTCAGTTTTTGTTTCAATTTTTTGCAATTCAGGCTCATAAAAAATGCCTTCGACTTTTTCGTCCATTTGGTCTTCTAAAACGTAAACGGGTGGGGTTCGAGCATATCTTTCTTCAATTACGAAAATTCCTCTCTCCAGTTGGGCCAAAATCCTTTTTCAAAAGTGCGCTTAACTCTACTCAGTCGGACTTTATCGCCAATATTAAATTTAAGGACAACGTTCTGATTATCAATCCTGAATGCTCTATTTAAAATTTCCGTCTCATTTTTTACTGTCACATAAGATGGCGATGTACCTATCGTACGATGCTTAGAGTGATTATAATTTTTCATCAAGTCGGGTAATACGTCAATAAATTTATACAAATTGCTCTTGGTGAAGTACCGCCACATACGTTCTTTAAGCGTGCGATTAAAACGTTCAACTACGCTAGCTTTTGTTTCGCATTTAGTCGTTAAAAAATCGATAGATTCAGATTTTAGAAATTTCTGGAACTCCTTGTTTGTAAATTCGGTCTCTGTGTCTGTTTGCAGCTTGTACGGTTTTCGATAAGATGAATTTAAAATGCTTTGAAAAGCGGTCAGAACATCTTTTGAACTTTTAGATTTTAGAGGAACAGACCATGCGTATTTTGAAAAAGTATCTATGCAATTCAAGAGATACTTGAAATTATCGTTAAACTTGCTGAAAGACTGCAGATCTACAATATCACATTGCCATTGCTCATCAATGCTATTTACTACTACTTTATTTCGAGAATACCGCTCGAGGGCGGGTTTGTGTAATGTGTAGGTCGGTTGCTTTTCCAACCATTCTTTCACGTAGGACGGTCTATTTTTGGCTTTACTTTTTTAGCCCTCTCATATATCTGTTCCACGCTACTATACCCCGTTTTAGGGTCGTAATATATTTGCTTTAACACTTTTTCCAGTTTTTTATTTCATTTATAACAGTTCATCTATTTATTAACAATATTCTTAATGGCCTTATCCTGTTTCTCCAAGACGCAGTATTATTGTCTTAGTATGTACTTACATTTTTTCTCAAAAATGAAATAGACAGTATGGTAGGCATTGAAATGGTGTAAAGGGATATAAAGTTTAGCGTAGTGTAAAGTGTAAAGTGGTGTAAAATGTAAAGGAGCCCTGATGGCGCTTGTGGATGTGGCGCTTGTGGAACTTGGTGGCGCTTGTGGACCCGTTGGCGCTTGTGGACTCCCACAGGGACTGCTACCCCCCAACACACACACACACACACACACACACACACACACACAAACACACTGCCAATTTGTTGTTACCCCTCCCCAGCTAGGCTTACTGACAGGTTTTTTGCATATCTATTATAATTGATTATTAGTTATAAAAGAAATAAATCTCCATAGGGAACTTTACATCCATCCGTTTGACGCCATCAAGCAGTGTAATCGGCATACTGTATGTTGTGCGCTAAAATTTTGTACATAGCGCAGCTACAATATATATATATTATTATCCTGAAAGTTTGAGCTAAATCCGCCCTTCAGTTCTTGAAATATAGTGCTATACGAGAAAGTGTAAGTCAATAGGTATACTGTAGATTACATGTTCATATAAATAACATAACACATGCAACACATGCTCACCCTACTCTGAAAATTTGAGCTAAATCTGCCCTATAGTTCTCGAAATATAGTGCAATACAAGAAAGTGTAAAGTAAATTGGTATAATGTAGGCTGCGCGCTGAAATTATGTGCGTAGCATGCTTCGCCTATATGCATCATATCCTGAAAATTTGAACAAAATCTGGCTAGTAGTTCTTGAGTTACGCAAAAGTGTAAACTGATACTAGTAAACTGCAGGTTGCGTGCTAAAATTTTGAACATAGCATACCTAACATACACTGGACATACTCTGAAAGTTTGAGGCCGATCCGACTGCTGGTTCTTGACTTACGCCTCTTCAAAAATAACCCCGGTATAATAACCCCCTGGGTAATAACCCCCTGGGTTATTGCATCCCCTCCCCATGGCCCTGGGCCCTTAGCCCTAGGCTGGCGCGCGCCCCTCCCACTGGGCAGGCTCGGGCAGGCCCCCAACCCTTTGCGCCCTGGCGCAACCACGATTTTGGGCCAGGGCGCAGATCTGCCCATCTTATAACACTACACACGCTATAAGATATGAGTCCAGGGAAACACGCTATACTACTGCCAGAGTATTGAGTCGCGCAGCTTTTACAGGAATCCAGCGCTTTTGGCGCCTTTTTAATAAATTATTTTGGTTGTTTTTGCTCTCACTTGTTTTTACCTGTTCATCCCAAGTTTTTCCATCTTCTTGCTTACTTATTCAATTTTTACGTGTTTTGTGGTTTCTTGCATTTTATGCTTCATGCTTTAAACCTCTCGAACTCGTACATAGTTTGCTTTACATAAAGGTCAATAAGCAAGGTCTGTTGCTCATGCGTTCTGTGTGAATTGTCTCAAGCTGTTCATATTTTACTTTTGGAGGACTTATGGCAGCTTTCTATCAGATTTTGTGGCTCACTTTTGGCTTTGTAATTTGTTATTTCCTCCTTTCTCTCGTCATTTATTTTAAGTTAGAACTTGTAAATGAGATTTTTGACATTTTTGTAAATAATCTCGGCTCTTTCTTTGTCTTGTCTGGCGTGTATCTGTTCTGTCTGGTTGAAAAAACAGTTTTCACTGGTTTTTGACAATGATATGCCGTATGACCACTTCATTTGCCTTCGACTTCGCCTTTTTTGCACATTTTTATGAATGTACTTAATTTATACTTCATTAAATTTTGCGAATACTATGATACGAATGGAAATAAGCATAATTTTTTCTGTCATAAAAAGGTTATATTAACTTTTTAATAATTGCTAGTAATTTTAGCGTTAAAAAGCAAACAGCGTGTTGCTAGTGTAGCTGGGCAAGGTCTACATTGATGGATTTAATAGAAAATCAGAGCGTCAAATCAACAAAAACACGAATGTATATATATATATATATATATATATATATATATATATATATATATATATATATATATATATATATATATATATATATTATATATATATATATATATATATATATATATATATATATATATATATATATATATATATATATATATATATATATATATATATATATATATATATATATAATAGGCGTTCCCATCACCGATACAAGAACAAGAAAATCTGGTATATCGACCTACATTGTACGCAGATATCAACATACGATAATATCCCAAATCATCCTGAGACGAAAACGAACATCGAAAATCTTACACTAGCAAAAGGATTGCTATACATGTGTTATCTATGTATCTACAAGTAACATATATATGTAAATATTTAGAATCGCGACGCTAGTGACCACTGATTGGCTTGAAAAAATTTGTCAAAATTGCAACGAATGTTTAATTAATATGTAAAGTAGGAGAGGGTCAGTTTGGAATCATACGTGAGCAACAAGAAAATTAAGGGGAGGGTCAAGAGGATGGAAAAATTTGAAAAAATGTTACTAAACATAAAATTCTGGGAATCTGCAGTAATCTGGTGGCTTCAATTTTTAGGGGTAGGGGTAAAAACCCCAAAACTCCCCTTCCTTCACGCTCATATGTGTTTGGAGCCTAAGAAATTAGTAGGTCTCATGTGATATTGATCAGACTGCGAGATTTACATACATACTTAAGTTGAAAATTATGAATTTTTTCTTTTTCTGACGCAACATGATTAAGTTAAAGACGAACGTAATAAAATTTTGTTTCATTAAGAATGTTTGCAAGATGATCCAAAAAAATTAAGGATTTTAAGATTCAGGACATCAATCGATATTGGTGTAGCTAGCCTTATTAGGATACATTAAAAAACTTTGTTATGTTAGGGAAAAAAATCATAGGTAGTGGGATAGCGCTACCTATAATATACTTGACCATCCTTTTTTCTTATAAGTTTATCACAGTAGGTGACAAATTTGTGTCCCCCCTCACCGCAACAACGGCACACACCTGGGAGGTGCGATTTTTTTTAATCGATGGATAATTAAATAATTCGGTGCCCGTGTTTTTTTGTTCACACTCAATACCGAGTTAGCAATGAGTGTGTAAAGTGTAAACTGAAAAATCAAATAATTTGCGGAGAGCCAATTTTTTTAAAATGTAGCCCCCGAGTTGTTGATTACGAATCTGACTTTGAAATTTCCGTACACTGAATGGTTGTTGCACAAAAGTGTAAAGTATACGTGTTTTTTACTCTTTGCGTGTCCTTCAGCTTATCTAACTCAATTTTGATTTCTGTGCAATCCAATTACTTTTGTAATGCAGAGGGTTGAAATATCTCAAAACCCGTTTTCTTATCTTTTAACGCAATATTTCTTGATCTGTGATCGTTTTAGTGTAAAGAGCTCGAGACGAAAAACGAAATTTCTCCAGCTACTCCGCTAAATAGGCGGAACATGCTAATTATGCTTAAAATATGCCCTGACCTTAGCGTTACAGATCCTAATGTATTTTGTTTCTATACACCCAATATTGAGTTATTAGCACAAGTGTAAAGTTTAAACTGAAAACCACTTCCCCGACCAGAGCATTGGGTATCAAACAATTTGCGGGGGGCAAATTTTTTTAAATGTTGCCCCTGAGTTTTAGAATACGAATCCGACCTTAAAATTTCTTAACACTAAATTTTTTTGTTCCTTTCGTGATTTGTTGATGCGAATGGATAGAACTCGATTAGACAGACTGAAAATGGTGTTTTTTGCCATACCACCACTTTAAGATCATTTTTTGTCTTCTAAAAAATGCACCCATCCTAAATTTTGTGCTGCCCACCTATGCTACCCACTCCCCGAAGTCAATAGAACCTCAGAATAGAATTTTTATCATGTTTTGTTCATGGGTTCTTTTTTAAATTTGCCTCGTTTCTCCGGGTTTTGATGGCTGCCAAGCCGATCCTTATTACTGATGGATTTAGTGTGAAGGTGCTATGCGGATCCACTAAAACAAGATAAATTATTTAATTCAGAGCTTCTACTAGTCGAAGCCACCTTTTTTAAAATCAAGGGCATGTTGCTCCTTACCTCAAGCTGTTTAGCAGCAAACCCGTCCAAATTTTTGAAAATAAAAATGAAATAAATTTTTTGGCGTAAGGGAATTAGTTGTCATCGGACGAATAAGCCGGATGCACGTTAGTATCTGTTTTCAGATAAACGGTTTGCGCTTTGATGCCCTGCTGGGCCATGGCCTTTTTTGCATTAATAATAATGACAATGATAAGCATGGTTATGTACAGCAAACCGTTTGATTGTCTTGATGATTTATTGTAGCATGCGTTTACAAATGCGCGTTTAGCGCTGTGTCTTCTCATAATCAGCTTTAATTGATTACTTAACCATTATCATCTGCTCGATTGCATATCGTTTCAATCTGCACAGCACAATTCTCTCCTGAACTTTATTTGATCTTTCCAATAATTTTACCATAGCAATCTTGTTCTTTAATTTTGTATCTGCTTTTCTGCAGCTCGATGTGTTTTGATTAATTTTAGTGATACCTATTGAGATTTATTTGTCCCGAAAACCGTTCGTCCTCGTCTTAGTCGACGATGGCACATCATCGTCATGTTGACGATTGGACGAAGAAAACAAAACATGAATTGTCCTCGTCTTCGCCGGCGATTGTCTACGAGACGACGTCCCAAAATTTTTTAATTAACCTTTTAGAGTCCGCTCTATGAAGCAGATGTGCTACAGCTATGCAATCTTAATATGTTTTAAATCTGTAAAATGTAAGACTGTATGCAAAAAACCAGAGCAAAAGCTCTCCCCTCTATCATGTTGTTCATATGTTCCCATTTGGTAACGTTGGCTTCTTGGGGAACATTTTTGCCAAATTTCATGTTCTGTTATGTTTTGCAAAACATATAAGATTAAAGCGATCTGCTACAAACATTGATAAGACAAGCAATCTAAGCTGTCAAATTGTCAAATAGAGAGCATACAAAAGGTGTGGTTTTGAGTTTTTGAAACCTTATGGGAACCATACACCTCAGAAAACCAAGAAACTTTCAGTACACACTGTAACTTTATATTTGTTTTTTTGTTAGATTTGCTTGCTTTCTAGATAACATTAAATGATGTCTAGCTAAGATTAGTAAAAAACTATTATTGAGCTATAATCTGTATTTTCGTTTTTTTTCTGGATTTTTCAAAATTTATTGGTTTTCTCATTTCTTCGCTGTTGAATGTAATGCCCATGATCTCAGAGCTATTTACACTGCACCGACGTATTTCAGTATACTAAAAATAAGAAACCATGAATCAAGATTCGGGAAATAGCAGGAAGTCAGGGTGTAATATAGTCAATTTGGCAATTTTATTCAATTTTCAATAAGTAAAATTTTACAGTGAATAAAAGTAAGTCTTAATATCATATGTTTATTCATTCGGACATTTACCTATCCACAGTTCTTATCGATAGTCCAATAAACTTACACTCAAAGTTTAGTTATGTTGCTAGCATGCTTCTGAGCTATTAGGAAATGTTAGAAATCAGTAGTTATATAAAGTTTGTTAAAGTACAGTGCAAGTTCTACACAGATCAAAAACACATGATATTGTGCATGAATTCAGGAAAATTTGTCTCTAAGCCTCTGGAGATTCATAGCTCTGTAAGTTATAATAGAAAAAATAAAGCAAAGTAAGGTACATAGAGCAGTGTACTTTCTGCAAAAGCACCTAAAATTATTTACAGAAACACTTGAATTTTTGCCTATAAATTGCTAGAAATCAAGAGCTACATTGTTGTGTAATTGTAACACGTAGAATCAAGTAAAGAATCCCATAAACCTGCATTTAATACTTTAGAATATATGCATTGGAGTCATACCAGAATGCTTGTGGAGCTCTAGAAAATTGAAGGAATGCATGAGAGGTCACTAAAGAGCATAGTCGAGGTTCACATATGCTGCCCCATAGATTTTGTCCTCTTTCCAGGAATTAAATATTTTTGCACTCTCTAGGAGCCAACGTTCCCAAACGGGAACATCAATATAAATTCAACCATAATTTCTGATGAACAACTAAATTAGAATGAAATAACATACCAAAATGATCGGAAAACCTCTGCAAACATGACTGCATGACATTTGGCATCAAAAATTTTGCATGTCGATTGACAATATGCAAATTTCTAAACATGACAAACTTTCACTATTTTTGTCTTACTTAAGACAGTATAGCATTGCACATACTCATAATTAAGTTTTGAAATTGCTCTCACAGGATAGGCAAACATCTTGTTTCTCATCCAAAACAAGTCTTATTTAAATTAGATGAGTAGCTGTTTAGCAACAAAATTTTGAAAATATGTTCCCGATTGGGAACGTTGGCCACTAAAAGGTTAATCTGTTTTTTAGAAATTTTTATTCAATTTGCTTCTTTCTTAATTTTTAGTAAACATTTGAACCCTATAAATAAATTTTCGCCAAAAATTATGACTTGATTTTGATGTCTGCTCGTTGATGAGCAATTACTTTTTATGGGCAGGACGTGACTCGCCCCTGCAGCTTGCTGCCCGGCCATGTGATTTGTGCATGAATATCTCAGGAAAATGCGAGCGATATATTTGCTAAATATTTAACAGTTGCTAAAACTACTTGCAAAAAAGGAAAACGATAGAAAAGGTTATGTTGAAAGCAATTAACATTCATTTTAAAAAATCATGTTGCCAAGGCTTTGTCGATTATTTTCCATATCATTCTGCTTGACTGAATATTAGCGTTCTAATCGTTATATAAAAAAGATATCGTTTTCGTTTTCGTCACGATATTTTTCCAGAAAAAAGAACATTTCGTTAACGAAAACGACGACCCCAAAAATATCGTTAATTAAAATGATATTTAGCCTTTTCCCAATTTTCATGTCTTGATCGTTCTTCTTGCGGTCTGTTTCAACATTTTGAGACTTTACTTTTGAGACCTGTCATATTGTGGGTAATTGAATAATATTTTGAATAACGGCCGTTTCGCGCTGTGGCCTACGTGAACGGCAGCCGTATTCTGTGAGGAGTGTCAAAACCGGCTAAAATCCCAATAAAACATGATCAAAATTCAAGTCTGGGAGTTGTCGATTTTTGCGGGGGTTTTCCATATTCTGGGAGTAAGCCATACGTGTTCCTGATTTGTCAGTCTGACCCCCTATTCCCTGCCTGCAAAATGGCTGCGACCCTGCCCTCTAGAATTGTCATTTTTTCGTAGAAAGTGTTATAGTGTGACTTTTATGCGTTTTTAGCTCATTTTTGACTCACATTCCCAAATTTGCGGCGCATCCACATTCCACATTCAAAAATTTTTCATTATATTCGTTCAATTAACTCAATTTGTTTAAAAGCTTCTCAAAATTTTGTATGTCTTAATGTTTATATCTTAATGGTGTATGTCTTTATCTTTATTTTTTCTTTTTTTCTTCTTTATTTCTTTATATCTTTATCTTTATTCTTCTTAATTATATATCTTTTTTCTTTCTTTATTTCATTCTTTATATCTTTATGAGCATTATCTGAAACGTAGGAAAAGAGTGTTTTTGCCGCGTAATTGGTTTTTAGCCCTGCTGAGGCACTTTTAAAAATTTTCTGGGCCTTACCCCACAGAATTTCCTGTACATGCATGTGTAAGCCCCCAACTCCCAAACCCTACGTTATAGCTGAGATGCTTCGCTGGATCGGCCCTGTCTGTCTGTTGTACTCTCGCTCCAACTCAGTCGATATCATACCAAGATTAATATCGTTTTCGTTGACGGCGACTCTCGAAAAAATATATCGTTTCGTTAACGACGGCAAACAAACACGTCGTTCACAATATATTTTTCGTTTTAATATCGTTAACTCTGACGAAACGACCCTACTGAATACATGTTCTCATAGAGCCGATGTTGCTGGCATACTTACGTTACTTAAAACGGACAAAAAAAGATTTCTAAAAGATATTTTTCAACTAGTCTTGTACTGGATTGTAACACAAAGAAAATAAATGACGAAAAAGATGATTCTGCGTCGAATGCATGAATATTTTGACTTAATTTCCATGTCTTAGTCAAACTTGGGCTCTTTAAATGACACATGTTACATGGACAAAATCAATGAATCCGGCAGTGTGTAAAGATCTATTAAGGCAATCTTTCAAATGCAATTCAAGAATTTTCAATTTTTTTTCGGGAGACAACACCGGACATGCAAGCTGGGAGCTTGGAGGTCTCCACGAAAAAAAGTTAGAATGATTTAAATGGATAAAAATTGATTATTTCCTTTAAATATGCTTAAATCGAAGTGAAACTTTGTTATAACGTATTTCAAAAGCTATCTTACTGCTTAAATAATTTTTCGATCTCATTTTGGCCCCGAAAAAGCTAAGTTTTTGACCTTCCGGCATAGCGGCTGCTCCCTTTCCCAATCAGCCGTGCTGTGCATCACATACGGTACCATTCATCGACAGCGAACAAATTTTTGGAGGAGGGCAGTCTGGTTAGTGTGGCGAAAATGCCAAAAATGCAATTCTGTGGATTTTATTAATTCTTGTGGTCTACCGGATGCTCGAGGGGCTTAGATCACCGCAAATGTCCCCTAACCCGCACATCCCCGTGTGTATGGGACCTTTGCAAAAAAAATATTCGTACTTCCAAAATTTTGGAAGGACTAGCCTTCCCCAATATCCTCTACGATAGCATAACTGGCAAGCTCGTACACTTAGAATTCGTGATTTTCCGAAAAAAAATCATAAAAAATGTGTTGGTTTAAACGGTTTTAGCGAATTTTAAGCCAGAAAGTGCCAACTTTTCGGCATCGCGCAGAGATCATCCCTTATCATCGTTTTATTGTATTGTTGAGTTTTCTGTTGAGGATTTTAAAACTTAGTAGTTGTGTTGTGTAGCTTTCAGCGGAGAAGTCGAACATTTCGTTAGGAATATAGACAAAAATTGAAAGGAAAATAGGAATAGCGTTCAGAATTTAGAAACATTGGCTAGGTACAGTGGATTTTCTATGGAGGAAAATTTTAGGTTTGGGGAATATTCGCCCACCGACATTTCGCCCCCGACTTTTTGCCCCCGACATTTCGCCCCCAACATTTCGTCCCCAGGTACGTTTCGCCCCCGGAACTTTCGCCCCCGAACATTTCGCCTCTCGGATGTTTCGCCCCTAATTATTTCGCCCCTCGGATGTTTCGCCCCCAAGTGAGCTGTACAATAAACGGGAATATGCATTATACATGGACAGCGTCAAAATTCGGGAGGACACAATGTCCACTTTTCTTCTTTTTTGTTTTCAATCTTTTTTGGAATAAACTGAAAAGAATTTTTAATTTTTTCATTTTCAATCATGACAAGTTTTCAACATTTTCGTTTTTCATTTTTAGATTTCTTTAAACAATTTTGTAACCATATTTGAACAATTTTTTAACCAAACCATATTGCTGCTTTATTTTTATTGCCAAAAGGTCAAGCCAAAATCTACGCAAATCTTTATCGAATAAATAAATAAATTAGGTCTTTGCTTGCCGACCGGGAGACATTATAATTAGGTAGATAAAAAATATGTTGACGAAGGTCAAGCGAATCCCTGAGAATGTAATGGCAAATAAAAAAAAATTAGGGCAAACAAAATTGCAGAGGCAAGTTGATTGGTACAGTATAACGAAAGATTTTATTGGGGGCGAAACATCCGAGGGGCGAAATGTTTAGGGGCGAATCATCCGAGGGGCGAAATGTCTGGGGGCGAAAGTTCCGGGGGCGTAACTTACCTTGGGGTGAAATGTCGGGGGCGAAATATCGGGGACGAAAAGTCGGGGGCGAAATGTCGGGGGCGAATCTTCCGGATGCCAAATTTTAAACGTTATATAAATAAACAAATAAAATAATATAAAAGATAAGGTAACTGGATAAAAGGTGAAAATAAGACAATACACAAAGCATCACTATTTTATTTCTTTACTTATAAAATTGTTTGTGGCTCTCAGTCACCCAGCTTCCCCTCACTTCCTCGATCTGCCTCTCTCGAAAATTGCCTTATCCATAACAAGTAAACGTTGATAAATTAATTTTTTCCGCAAATTTTTTCAGTTTTAGTAGTGACATAAAATTCTATTTGTTCAAAAGTTGCTCTCGTGCAAATCCCAAAAATTATCCGTTCGGTCCACGTAAGATGCCTAACTAGCTTGATCAGTCTCATCAGAAAAGATACGTATTTCGAACCAGGAAACATTGAATAAACTTTTTCCAAAGTTTTATCAGTTTCGATTTTATGATTGATTTCTGCTACTTGTACATTTTACATTATGTTTATTACCTGAAATGAGCGACTTCAGGTGAATTAAGTAAAAATCCGTTTGTGGGACCCTGTTCTATCTGACTCCCGATCTTAACTTGCTTTCTTAATAACCAGGATAACTGTTAATGCATTTTTTAAAATGATTTTCTTACTTTTTGAGTTCACGATCGCATGTTACATCAAATCTATAGCGTAAAAAGCGTGGTCTCAATTATGTTGAATTAGGGGTTAAAAAGATTTCGTATGAATTCCAGTAAAATTTCTTCGTGGCTCACCCAAACACCATGACCGGCTTTGTCGATCTGCCCTTGAAAAGCCGCGTTCTACATAACCTAGAAATGTTGTTAATAAACGCGATTTCTTAAAGATTTTATCAACTACATTTCATGTAGAAAACTGTTAACCCTCCTGTTACCAAGGGGTAACGCACCCTAATACTACCAACGTCTAGATCGAAGATCTAGTCTCCAGGAGGTAGCAAATTTCAATAAAAATACATGTTTTCGGTAGCCGAGGATACGAGGATTTCAAAAATGTTATAAAATTTGCTCGAAACTAAAAACCTATTGAAAGAATTGCATTCAAACATTCAAAAAAGTGTTCAAAATGCGATTTGCAACACACGTAATACATGTTGTAAATCAAGAAATGAAGCTTTTCTTAAGGAATTCAGGTTAGTAACTTTTCTTTTATTTCATAAAACATGTGTTTCAATGAGAAAAGAGGGTACTGAGAAGTTCACCAAATAAGGACTTCTGGTCTCACAGTAAACTGCAAAAAACAGGCGTATAGATCTCGGATCTAGACGTTGGTAGAAGTAGGGTTAAACCTACGATGAACATCTCAATACAAATAGGTTCGTCGACTTAAGCTCTTATGCATTATTGGGAATAGTTCACATATCAAGATAAAATAAAATTGTGCGAGACAATGCACACAATGCTCAAGCAGAACCGTTGCCTGATTAGCATATATGAGCGATCACTTTGCATAAATTGTTTGCTTTGACATTAGCATTAACTTTTTCGATTTATCGCGAAACGACTTATCACGATAGGTTCTTATGTATTCCCTATGCATTGCCGTGTTCACATACCATGAGGAGTTAAACAGCAAGACAGAACATGTACTATACTCAATCTTGAGCGCTACCTAAGCATTTGTCAGCGATTGCTTAACATAAATTGTTTGCCTCGTCATTAGCATAAATATTGAATTGAAAAAGAAAGGGGTTCTTAAGCTAAACAAATTCCCGGTAGTTAGATGTTATTAGTGCCGTTTCTTCTGTCTATCTGTTCTAGGGAATCTTTGACTAAAATCAAAATTTGTTGTAGTTTTCTTGTCTGTTTTTAATAAATATCGAAATAAGTATTATTCCACTGAGTTTAATGTCTGATTTAACTTTCAAATCCGTTCTAAGAAAAACTCATGAGTTATGCGGCGAAATAGCTGAGAGGAGTATTAGGAACGTACCTATATTTTTATGAAATATATGATTTCACTTTTTTATACTAGATGATTACCGTGCGTCTAACTATAATTTTGCTCGTTCTCTGGACCGCAGAGAGTCAAGAAAATGACGGACTGTCCAGCGAGGTATCAGAGAATGGCGAAGAAAAGTTTTTAAATACAACCATGGTCAACGCCAATGCGAACGACCAAGCTAACGATGAACTATCAGTCTCACAGCAAACACAAGGAAGCAATCGTTTCTTTCACTCAAAGTTTAAAATTTAACACACAAAACAAGTGACAAGCATATATTATTTTTATATATCTTGTTTTTATGTGCGAAATTGTATTGCAGTAGGCTTCCTAAAGTCTCTTTCACACAAGATTAAGCATGAATTTCAGAACAATGCCCGACCATAAGCTGACAGATTGCGATTACGACATCAATTTAATATACAAGAATCGTAATATTGGTTTATTTTCGAAAAAATTATAAAAATTAAAGCCAAAATTTATGTGAAGTCGACTTTAGAAACCACTTTTACAGTTGCTCGATTGAGCGCAGAAAATTAATTTCTATGCTCAAGTTTTCGCACATAGACTATGTATCTTATGTAGAATTCCTCAACTTCCAGTGATTTCTATATGAGCTATATAGTAAGCGATCTTTGCGATTATTAATCGTGTCGTATCGACATGATATGTTATGCAAAAGTTGTAACTATGAAGATTGTGTGAGTAAACTTTGGTTACAGCTCACATGAAAATCGCTGGGGTAAATTCTTACACGCCGTTTTCAAGGTACAATGAATAATTTTGAACGTTTTTGAACTTTCCAACACGAAGTAAGAGGATTCAGAACACACATGAGAAATATCTAATTAAAAAGAGTATTAGATATTCTAGATATCTACTGAAAAAATTTTAAAGTATGCAAGAAACTCACGAAATAAGAGCTAAAAACGTCAAACTTACAGTACGACAGCCTTCTTAGCGGCCATATTGAAAAACCTGAATTCTTTACTAAATCAGACAAATGAGGTATCATACAATAGTTTTTTGGGTTTTCCAGAAAATGCTTAAACATTGCAAAATATTAACATAGCGCGAGTAAAATACACATCTTATGGGGGCAATTATACTGGAAAATAATTAAATTGAAATTGCAGTACAAATATTCAAAAAACAAAAGGGTGTTAAAACACAAAAACATCCTATTTGCCGATTTCCAAAATATGAAACTAAACTTGTGTACTGTAGTGACCATGCTAAACTTAAGCACTTTTTAAAGCATAGCCGTACTGTACTGTACACATAAGCTAGCACAACCTTTTCTGGCGAAATAGTTTCGTTTTGAGATTATCTACCTAGTTACAACTCTTTACCTATCAAAATTTATCAAGTGGTTCTTCTGTTAATCTTAAAAATAGCCATTTCACCAAACTGCATTATTCGATGATGATGAGGTGTACTGCTTTGGCTTGCAATTATACTATAGGTGCATAATATAATCTCATTTGTATTATCTTTTCTGAGAGCCCAATGAATGAAGGTTATTTGTTGTTTCCAAGCTATAGATAAAAAGTTACAAGCATAAATGGGACCTTGTGAACAATTTCTTCGCCACCGTTTTTTAGCCGATTCATAACAGCTGCAGTAAAGCAACTTTACATACAACTAGCTTATGACTTACTGTCTGTAATTTTTTGTGCAGAAGTCAATAAAGGTTATTTACATTCATACCTGAAATTTGATTACTATATCTTTATAAAAACTTTACACAATTTTCCAAGGTGTATAGAGTTGAAAGTCTCGAAGATAGAGTTTTATGAAAATAGCTTAGAATAAGATCAGCTCAAGAATTTTTATTTTTCCCCGATTTTACTGAATAAACGAATTCTGATTCGGAACACGCTTAAGTAGTTGACGGGAAAAAGAAAGAACAAAAGACAAAGTTCTTTTGTGAAGCAAAACAGACTGGTACCGGCTTCATCACACGTCCTTCAAGCTAAAATCTAGTGTTGTGAAAGATATGTTTATCTTGTTCTTGACGATTTCTCTATTTTATCTTCATCTTTTGAAAAAATCGCAGGCCATCTTTATCTTTATCTTTAATTCTTTGATAAGAATTTATCTTGCTAAAAAAAGATTAAGTATGCAAATAAGTTAGCATGTAATCCAAAATGCAGATTTAATGTAAAATACATTTAAACGCATTCAAAATTACTGTTATGCAAGAAAAGAAAAGAAAAAGATTGTTTAAACCCTACGGTGCGCGGCACAAACTAATGCCTGTATATTGACCTAACTAGGCGGGAGTGATGCCGATCTAAGCGGGCGACCTTGCACCCACGGTAATCAAATCTAAGCCTAGGAAAAATAGGGAAGTTTGAAAAAATTAATATCGTTGCGACTATATTCTGTACAGGCGATGATTAAATGCATTTTGGAATCAGTAATCAAAGTGCTTTCAGCCGTATGTACTTTTAGGTCCGTTGCTTTATTAATAAGCTTACTGTAAGCCTTCGAAATACAAAGTGGTTGATAATCACACGAAAATTTATATCACACCTTTTAGGTTTGTTAAGCAAATCTCAGGAACAGCTGCTCCAGTTCAGACAAAAGAAAGGGTTTTAGATAGAAAATTTTGAAGCGCAACTATTTTGCCGGGAAAAAAATAGAATTTCTTATTACTGTACCTTGTCACCTCAAAACACCAGAGAAAACCGGCTCAAGCTTTCATTTACATGTGGAGAGCTTGATAGGTTTCTTGTGCAATAAAGCGATCAAGCAAGATTGGCTCATTCTCCCGGTTCGCTCAATGCAAATTTGTGTGTTGGGGCAGCCATATTGGAAAAACAATACTTTAAGCTGTAGCTATCTAATTGCTTTACCTAATTTAACAATTAAGCGCATTTGAAAAAAACAAATGAATAGGTTTTAAATGACTGCTTGTTTGTTTGATTTAGATAAGTAGAAAAAAGTTCAATATGGCTGCCATTCTAGTTACAGTAATGAAAAAAGTGCGTTTTTCCCAAATTAAAATGTACAATTTTTTACTGTTGTGTAATAGTTGGCATTTTTTTCTGTAAATAGATAGAAAATTGGATGCTCTTTCTAATGATATATGTTTTGGAGTATAGCTTTTCATAGATTCCTTGATCTTGGCATTTTAAGCTGAGAACTCATTTATGCTACACCGAAAACGACATAATTTATGTGTGCTCAATGCCTATCACCTCTTTTACCTCTGCTGTAAAGTTAGGGCATTCAGGTGGCCGCTTTGCATCACCCACTGTCGTTTAGTGCACTTCACGTACATCATTCTCCTAGGTGTAGGCGACCATATTTATATTTTATCTCCATCTTTTTGCTTCCTCTAACTTGCAAATTATGTTTATCTTTATCTTTCTTAATTTTTTATCTTTATCTTTATGTTCTAGATTTTAAAATTTCAACTTTATCATCATCTTTTATCTTGCAAGAAATCCTTAACTTTCACAAAACTACAAAATCCTCGCGGGAAGCGATTCCATTTCAACCGCATAAATTAGATCTGAATGTTTTAAATTTAATCTAAAATGTTCAAATTATTGTTATAGTTTTAGCTTTTTTGTTTTATGTTAGATAAGTACGAGTAAATTCATTCATAACATTAAATATTCAAATTGCGTAGAAGTATGTTTTCTATTAAAAGAAAGAATGCATAAATTGATTTATAACTTCATAGAAAGAAGTGTAGACATTGATACGCAACCGGAACAAGAAGGATCGGAAGTAGAAGAAATCACAGAAGAGGGGGATGCTAATTCTGAATCCATGTCTGATGAACCGATATTCCTACGCTTATTTTCGAAGATGAGAAAGGACGCCTTTGGTAAAGCAACAGGCGTAAATTACTAATTAGAATGAAAGATATGAATTTCCCTTATTAATATTGGAAGGGTCGAATTTGAGTCATAGATTATCATTTTGTGCACGCACATCAATTAATAATCACTGTACAAAATTGCGTACACATCTAAACTTTGTTTAAGATCGGCATTTTAATATTAAAAGAATGAGTCACTCAGGACAAAAATATAATAGTCTTGCATGATGCAATTCACAAATAAAAGAGAATGTTATATTATACAACTTTTGTATTTTGCGCTAGTATAATGTAAATAATGTAAAAATTTTTCATGATCACCTTATTTCAATTTGTCGATTTGCTGCTTAATTTTGTACGTTAATTGTATTACTTCATAGCTTCTTTGGAATTATGATTTTCAAAATTTTTCAGCCAAGCGTAATTTCTGTTTTTCGAAACTTCTTAAATGTAAGCATTTGTGCCGCCGGGTAGCTTAATATATACATTTATCATCGAGAGACGCAGTTTAACCATGAGCAGGAATAAATACGCTGCGTAGCGGAAAGATTTTCAATTACGATTTTAATTGACATTAGGACAAGGTGCGCTTCGCCGCCCTTTTTTCTAAACAATCACTCCCCAATAGCAAAAAAATAGATATATCTGATAACGAACATGTTATAATTAATTAGAAATTCGAGCAATATCATGTTAGTTCTTGACGCACCATCATATTATTCTTATTTAGTCGTTTTGGATTTTGCTGATTTTTTTCATTTACACTGTAGTTATTGTCCACGGTTTGGACTTAGGCACTCGCATGTCTTCACTTCCAATTATACTTTTCCGTCAGCAAAAGCTTCTATGATAAATATCAAAATCGTTAATGAGATATTACTAGATACCGGATTTTTATTGGCTGAACATAATTTTTTAAACCTCGCGCACCTATATGGGTAAATATTACCCGAGTACTGTTTTTTACATTTACATCTATCAATTAAATGCTACAGTAGGTACGATTTTCATGCATTCGAAAATAGGCAATTTTTTTCGAACAAAATATATTCAAAAATATGCACATAAGATATATAAAAGTAAAAAATAGAAAAAAAACGTATAGAGGACCATATGTGTAAAAATTACCCCTAACTCATTTCAGGCAGCCTAGACACAAAATTGATTTAGGACAACAAAATATTCATTTACAAGAAGTGATTTATCATTTTATGGCAAATTGAATGACCAATTCACCTATTAAGAGCTTCTACAAACGTAGACGCAAAACAAATTTGAGCAAGACCGAAAAAACTAGAGAAAAATAATGGCAAAAAACACAAGCTGAGGACTGACGGATCTTTCAAAAAAAATATTGCTTTCTATTTAATAGGTATAAAATTATCAGGATTTTGATTAAACATGCCTTTTTCGCGAAATTTTTCTTAAGTGCGCGTGGGTTGAAGTTTTAGTGAAGCGCAGGATGTCCGGAAACGCCGAAAAACATGTTTTTGAAGCATGGGTCCCGTGTTGTTTTGCACATAATGGCACATATACAAATGGCTACCTTCGCACATATATGCACTTAATTCACCATTTTAAGAAAATCGCACATATCTTTGCGTCTCAATCACTCAGAAATGTATACGAAATCAAGTTAGTGTGGTTTCGTCATGCCCCTTTGTAATGTATTAACTGTACTTTAGGTATACGAATAAAATATACAAGTTTGATCGCTTGTTTGTACCCTAAAGATGCCCAAAATTTATTCTTCTAAAGTTGAGGCTTCATCAAAAGATTTTGCATTTGATCAAATACTTACAGATGGAACCATTTTGACGGCGATTATGTTATTCAAGTTGATGAAAAGCACTAAAAAGAATTGGTTAATCAGCATCTAATAAATTCGCGCCACCGAAATTTGCTTTTGAATTATCCAGTTGATAGCTCTAAATGATCTTTTATTGGAGTTTTGCCAAAGAAACATGAATTTTAAGTTTCGGCGTAATCCTTATTTCGAACACTACGCTTTAAAGAAAAATCCAGAGATAAGGTTGAAAAGTTTGAAGATCTTAACATGTTAACATGTTAAAGGTTGTTATGTTCGCAAATTTTGTATAATTGAAATGTTTATTCTTACATGTTTGATACAATTGAAAAGGCTCAAAATAAAGCTATCCTTTCTGCACATAAAAAAACAGGTCGCTAGATATTACCAATCTTCGACGCTTGCTTAGCCTATCAGGTTTAAATCAACTCGCCATGCTGTTTGAAGTTTAGATTTGGACAAATAAATTTCTTTAATCAGTTTATAACGAGTCAATTCATTTTTGCTCTATCTACTAAACTTTCTGCTCTATTCTCCGTGACAAATAGATGGCACTATAAATTGCGCTAAAAATAAATTAATGTTTATAAGCATTGTAAACAAACGCAAGCTTCCATGTAAATGTAACCGCTAGAAATAGAGATATCCGAAATAGTGTCGTGATTTTCGAAAGCCGTGCTTTTGTCGCTTTCGTTTGAATTATATATTGTCGCATATAGACTGGGTAATACTTATCAATCGATATTTTGATTTGCTGCGGGCTCAATCTCATGTTTAGTAATATTTTTCTGAATTTTCCGTAATTTATTGTTAAGAGTACCTGGGCGAGAGGCGATTTAGGGGGTGCACCCCTCAGAAACCAAAATAACCCCATAATTCAATTTTTAAAAGTTTTTAGTTTTTTTTCGTAAGTTTTTGATGCCAATGGATACTGCTCTATGAGAAAGCTTCAAAAATTGTGTTCTTTCGCCATACCACCATTTTTAAGGCCATTTTTTGACTTTTGAAAAATTCTTGCACCCCCATTTCATGGAATTTGGTGCAGCCAATTATATTGTTAGCCCGTTTTTAGCCGTTTTAGGAACTGGTTCTGGAAGTTTAGGTAATGCATTCGAATCAGAAGTACAACAACCCCGGAATCCAGATTTTGGCGTGTAATCAATAAATTATGCCGTAAAAAATTTTATCGCCAAAACTTTTCCTTCCTATGTAGCTACAGTGATCTCTAAACGACCTGCAGTAAGTAGGAAAGAGTAGAGCTACTGTGGCATCGGAAAAAATTTGCTGAGAAAGCTCTTGGATAAATGAAACACACTATAGGCTTCCCATATCTCTATAATGAGTCGGTTAATTTCCTTAAAATTCAACAGTGAGCTTGGGTCGCAAGTGTCAGGAAACAGTTAAAAATTAATTGTTATTAAACCACTTCGATTTACTTTAGCAAAGTAAGTGCATTTTTAAAAAACGTTCTTCTTACGGGTTTCGCTTGTTTTACACTAAGGAGAAATAAATCATTAGTTAGAGCATTAAAAGTTGTCTTATCATCATATTGATATTATTATCATTATTATTATTATTATTATTATTATTATTTATTATTATATTATTATATTATTATTATTATTTTATTATTATTATTATTATATTATTATTATGATTACTAATACTCTGCTATTATTGTTATTTTTATGATAAATAACGTAATTAATATTGTTATTTTTACTATTTGAACTATTTTTACTATTAATTTCTGATGAAATCTTGTTATACCTGCTTACGTATACTAATAGTCACGGGAAAAGTAGGAAGTAGGATTGCATTTATTTCTAAATTATCAAGAACCTCATAAACATTTTTTTCTAATTTATTTGAGATTTAAAAAATTGAATTCAGGTACTCTGATGTGCCCAACGGAAGCTCTTGCACGGCCAACTTCAAATTCATGATTTCGAATGAATTCGCGACAGCCCTAAAAATCATTGTCGCGATTTTTCAAAAAGAATTGGAGGAAGAAATGAGGAAATACCAAATGGTGGAATTTTCTTTAAGTTCCCACGCCAGGGGCTTCCAGCTGAGAGGCATAGCTCCTTGTGATATCCTCAACACAACTTTAAGCAAAGTTTTTGAAATCTTCTCGAGAAATGAGACAAACGCATCAATTTTCGGCAATGTCAGCTCTGAGCTGCTCGCCCAAGAGGATATTGTTGCTTCGGAAAGGCTTCTTGATTTGGCAGAGTCGTATTTATCTGCGCTTTTCGTAGTTCCATCCCAAAAACGCGTGCTAAATACGCAGGGTAAGAACTATGAGTACAACATTTGAATTGTATACACTAGAAAAGCAGAGTTTGTATAACGCTCTATATGGCTTCAGCTTCCCTTTGTCCTAATTTAGTTACTTTATTATCACAATCAAGTGATCCTACATGATCTTGGTTCCCATCCTCTGACCTCGCTTCCATTAATCCCGAACTTTTCATTCGTTCATTTAGTTGCACTTATATCTAACCTGATCACTAGATGATCTATGTGAATTAGGATCTGATTGATATACGCTGGGCACTCTCAGCAGCTACCGAATTCTGGCTGGGGTTGGGAGCATAGGTGGACGGCAGAAAACTTCTAGGGGTACAAGAGTTTACAAAGGTCAAAAAATGGTCCTAAAAATGGTGGTATCGCGAAAAAGACACCATTGTTCAATTTTTCTCATCGAGCACTATCCATTGGCAACGAAGAATTGCAAAAAACAAAAAATTTCAGAAATTGAATTCTGGGGAGGCATTTTGCTTCCTGGGGATGTATTCGATCTTCTTTGGAAGGTGTAACCATACCCCCCAACCGCCCTTCCCTACGGCCACGCGTGGTTTGGAGGTGCGGAACATGTATGTTAGAGGCATAACAACGTTTTTTAACGTATCTTATTGAGCTTAATTCGATGATATAGAAAAATCAGAAAAAAATAAAAAATTTAGATTTTTAGTAGAATGTTTTCGATATTCGGGGTAAGTCAGCCTCCAAAACCCCGAATTATTGTAACCGCAGGAACATAAAATGGTTTGAAATATCGCAGTTAGAAATATCGCAGTTGAAAGCCCATCGAGTGAAAAATTGCTTCCTTCGAAATCTACATCTTAATGTCTTCGATAACTTTTCGAAGTTTTGATTTTTCACGAAAGAATTCAATTACAAGTATTTTAATGGTTGAGGTTTGACGAATCAAATTGCAGTGATTTGATTATTTGAATTTATCGGCTTCATTGCCGTTACAATTGCTATCAAGCCTTATTTTTCATCTCGTTGTTCTTATATTGTGTTAAAAAATTCTGATTAATTCCCATCATTTTCTTGTAAGCTATGTAAATTTGATTGAATTCGCTTATTAATTAATAACAGTCTGTTTCACATAACTTCGTGCATGAATTTTAAGAATTTTCAACTACAGTAAGCCGATGATTACGATAATAATATATCAGATCAAAGCTATAATCGCAATCTATCAGCTTATCGTCGGAGATAATTTTAAAATTTATGACCGAAGTTGTGTGAAACAGACTATAGTTTTAGATCTTAACAGGGAAAAATTGGAAGTCATTCGTTCTCGATTATTCCACAAGCTGTATCTTGAGTCCTTTATTGCCGGAGACATTACGTCGGAAGTAAGTAAACGAACTATATGGAATGAAATTGACTAATTGGTTTCCATTTCATCCGTGTTTATCTCACATAGACAAAAATTTCAAAACAACGTCAATATTGATACTTGAAATCAATAATGATCCCAGCAGGTTTTAAATACTAAGATTTGAATTCTGAATTTGAAAATTAACGTTATTCGGGTAAAATGTTAACATTAAATCATGCTAGGCTGGGTGAATTTATTGGATTGGAAATTGTTGAAGCTGGATGTCTAGCTTATATACTCATTTTCGTCCTCAAAATGTTCATACAATTAAGAGCTAACATGCAAATTATAGATACCATATTTGAGGATACTTTTTAATTTTATAGAAAGCGCGAGAGCAATTTCTAGCGATTAATGCCTTATTTGATCAAACACGTAAAGCAAATTTGAAACCTGCTGATATTATAGACGACAGAGTGATCGATTTGGTCGAGCGTGAGTCTTCAATTTTGCAAAAAATATATTTATGCACATTTTGACACTATTTTGCCTTAGTAAGAAGTTTTATGCCTACTATGAATACCGAGTAACTATATAAAGAAATATTGATTCGAAAACCCTAGATTTAAATCGCTGGTCCTTGGGATGCGGGGAGGGGGGGACACGCCGCCTATCATAAAATTGGTTCGATGAAATGAGATAAGAGGCGAATGCAAATAAATTTAATTGGACGATTAGCATATCAACACAATCAGTATTAATAAATTATATCTTATTTGTGCTTGTCTGTCTGAGACTATTTTGTGCCGGTTTCTAAACAGAATACGACGCTGATTACGACATGATGTAGCTAAGTGTCCGGTGCGATTGCACTATATTGATAAAACTTGTAGGCCCGGTTCCACCAAGCCTTGACAAGTCTAACAAGTTTGATAAGCACTAGTCCGACAAGTAATCGGCTTCCACCAAAAACTTGTCGGACAAGGACTTGTCACTTGTCACAACTAGTAAAAAAGCGTTCTGACAAGTAATGTTTGTAAAGTGTACTAGTAGGCCGTTCCACCGGATGACTAGTAAAAATTTACTTGTCAAATTCGGTGAAATTTCGACAAAAGTCGAGATTAGGCTTGTAATTTGCCTCACTAATGCAGCATTGATGATGCGGAAATCATCTTAGGTGAAGTAAATTGAAAAATCGCATAATCAGCGCCTATTCATGAGTTTCTTCCTCTCTTATTTCAGCTCGCGAGTTTTAGTTTAGGTACATTAATGACCGAAATTTCCAATAGACTCATTCACTTCGTAATCAGAGCGATAAAATTTCTTGAACATCAAAATGAAATAAGTAAAACAAAAGTTTATGGCCTGAGGGAGCGCTGAATATAAATTGAAACTAAACTTAACATAACTTCGAGAAAAAGTTGTCTGATCGTCTAGCGCGATGAAGAAAGTTTATTCGATAAATTGTATCACTTAACGCAATGCAGCTTAATGCATACATGCAATATATATATATATATATATATATATATATATATATATATATATATATATATATATATATATATATATATATATATATATATATATATATATATATATATATATATATATATATATATATATATATATATATATATATATATATATATATATATATATATATATATATATATATATATATATATATATAATTTGTCTCGTGAACCTTTTTTAGATCCGCACTATTTATATGAAGTGAATTTACCATCGATAAACGAAACTGTAGCGCAATTTTGTTTTGTGCTCGGACTTAATGAAAGTGATTTATTCTTCGAGGAAATGCTGGTCTTTATTGTCCCACAAATCGAATTTGATTTTTTACCGCCAGGTGAGACAACGTGCGGATTTAGATCGCACAAGGGCGCAAAGGAGGGATCTAGTTGTGTGCCCGCTGAAAATCCAGTAGATCCTATTAAATCGATAGACCGAAAACAAAATTTTTTAGCATGTTTTTTGCGATCTTTGTCGGTTTCTCTCCATCTTAACCCCTAGAATTTGGCTGTTGCCCAAATATGATTTCGACCCCATTCATGGCCGTGGCTTGATGCGTAGAGATAAAAATTCATAATGCAATCACCTGAATATCGATAATCTCCCCTCAAATCGTAGTTTGATGTTTTTCCGCGATTTTTATGATTTTAGCCCTATCAGTCAGATATTCATTTATTTTCCGCATCAATCGTATTCATCTTAGTGACAGAATTTTTGTTTTGTCTTATGATCACACCAGGGCGTGGGGGTTCGGGGGTATGCACCCCCAGAAATTGAAATACCCCCCCCCCAGAAATCAAAATACCCCCTTCAGAACTCAATTTTAAATTTTTGTTTGTTTTTTTCGCAATTTTTTGATGCCAATGGATAGTGCTCGATGAGAAACGTTGAAAAATGGTGTTTTTTCACCACACTACCATTTTTAAGGCCATTTTTTGACCTTTGAAAAATCTTGCAACCACCTCCCCTAGAATTTTGGTGCTGCCCACGTATGCTTATGATTGTTTATTCTAACAGCCCAAAGCTTGAACGTAATAGCAAAATTCCTATAGTTTAAGCTTCCTCTTGCAGTAGCTAATAAAAATTAAGAGGAAAACTAAAATAATTGTCAAAACGTTGAACAAATAAGGGCCTGTTGTAAATTTTGTGCGATCTGAGGTTCTGTACAACTTCCAAGCATAAATAGGCAGCAACCGAGTTCTCGGCGGTCTAATAAAGCAAAATGGCAACAAAAGACAAAAAAGGGTGTGTGTCGGATTCTAAGAGGATTTTGATTTCGGCAGGATCTCAATCTGCAAAGCTCAAGCACTCGACCATATCACAACCACCTTACTATGATCATACTTTTTGATTTTCAGCAACTTCAAATCCATTAACCTACAACTTTTACACTTTCTTAAATATTATTCTTGATCAAAATCGTACTGAAGTGACAAAATTTTCGACCTTTTGCATCATCAAGCTAACTGTGTGCAAAGATTTATATGTAATTCATTTTATGTACAGATTTCTGAATTAAAATGCATTGACCAAAAAAATTTCCACAATCAAGAAAAATATCCATTTTTTGAAGCATTAATTTTTCAAGAGAATTTTTCGACCGGAAATCCTTTTGAAAGCCTTAGAAAGTTTCCATCTAATCTATAACAAGCTTACATGATCTTATAGGGGTTTGGGATTCTCACCATGCATGGGCAGCGAGAAAATCCCGAAGGGAGCTGAAACCGAAGAAAATTGCTAAAAATCGCTACAAATGTTAATAAAAATAGAATCTAAGGGGTGTACAGTAATTTGCGAGGGGTTTGTTAGCTCAGGCGGGGATATATACCCCCAGGATTCTCCCCACGCCCATGTGTGGTTGTAACTACCCCGAGGAAAATATCAACCGTACCCACTTCAGAAATCCCTCCCAGAATTTGTTTTTTTGCAATTGTCGAATGTTTCCTTAAACTTCGAAGAGATTAGTCGAAATGGTGCTCTTTTAAGCGCGTTTTACTGTCCATTTGCTTAAAAATGTAAATTTTTGTGGGCTTCGCGCCATACACTAGTGTTTTGACTATAGTTTGTTATATTCGTCCGAGTTTTTTAATTTTTTTCAAAATTTTAATGTTTTATGGTCTTTTCATAGAACATCGCCAGAAACCCCGTAAAACGATGTTTTTCAAGCGTATATACCAGTTTTGAATGATATGTTTCGCTTCTTATATAAATTTGATTCTTCTCCATTTTTACAAATTTTTTAAAAGTTTTAATGCAACAGCGGCAATAGCGTCAATTTATTTAGATGTTACGTTTAATACATATGCACCCACGTTCGACTTAGCGAACCTTTTCTGCTTCGGCTTGCAAGGAAATCGTACCTATCCGTATTTGAACGGACTTCTTGAGAAAATTATCGATGAATTGATGTGCAAATGAAGTTAAGAGATACGCACATTGTTTCGCTATTATTTTTCATTATTGCTTATTATCATATATGATCACGGGTGAAGGTTTCAATTCCCGAAAAAAATTTTCAATCCCTTTCCCATACTAGGTGATTTTTTAGAAGTTCTCAAAAATTTTCTAAAATTTGTCAAAAGATGCTTTTTAAGCGTCTTTAGCTGTCTCTTTGCTCAAAAAGTGTGAAATTTCAGGCGCTTCGCGTCATTATACTAATATTTTGGCTATATATTGCTCAATTTGTTCCGATTTTTTTGATTTTAGTCGAAACTTTTTTGTTTTTATGCTCAAAAAAGAACTGTTAGAAACGCTGAAAAATGATATTTTTGACGCTACCTACGATTTTTGCACCCAAAAAGGCACTTTCTGATTTCAGCCCCCATAATTTACATGCTGTGCATGCATGCTTATTATGACTTTACTGTTATTATTTCCTTATTGTATATTTTTTATTATTTATTATTAGTTAAATATAAAACTTTGCCTTCACTAAGACTTTTCCGTAATTTATTGAACAAATTACGATGATTTCCTTTTTTATTGCTCATAATCGTGCTATAACCACAAAGGCTGAGAACTGGTCTAACCTTTCTTGAAATAAAATAAATTAATTTTAGCGGGAATTCTCTGAGAGAAAAAAATTTTGTCGACGGATGAGGAATTGAGGCTTGTAGCAACACTTGAGCGTGGGGGTTGAGGCGGGGGATGTTATCCCTAGAATTTAGAAGCCCCTCCCCCACAGCTTACTGTAGAACTCATAGAAATCTATTTTTAGTCAGATTTTTAGCGATTTATCCAATCCTGGCCCCTGCCCTAGAATTCGGGTGCTGCGCATATATGCTTGTGGCTACTTATTTAATACGTAGCTAAATGTCTGATTCGGTCGGTTTATTAATTATTCATTTAATTTTTTTTCTTCTATGCGATTCCCAGAATTGAGTTCATAATTAAAATTTCCAACATCGGTTTAACGACAGAATTTCTGTACCCGTGTTTTAATTTGAAAGAAAGACTTTATTTTCAAGTTTTCCACCATTTTGTACGCAAAGCTTGGAACAAATTCAAAAATACTATGATTCTGCTGAGAGCCTAATGATTATCGAGCTGGCTCCGATAAACAGTTGATTTTGCCTTCTAAACGAAATCCGTTTTTCATTTCGAGAGATACGTGTAGTTGGGATAGTGAAGTGTTGCTGACCCGCTAGAATGAGTTAATCAAAAAGTTCTTTTGGAGGAAACGAAGAAATTTAGAGAAGTGGAAAAATAAAAAATGTTTTACATAAGCTGATTGATTAGTATAAGAAACTATAGACTAAGAAAATTTAAAGCCATGCTAGCATTTCTATTATTTTTCAGGCCATTGCGGGTCAATTATTCAGACTAATCATGCTATGCCTCTTATTATGGTTGCGATCTTGATTCAATCAGATTATTGCACTTTTTCATGTAAAATCGTAAATTAATAATATCAGATATATTTTTGTTGAAGTACTGCGATTACTTTCTGCAGGAAACCTCTTCATAGATCCAATAATGACTCGTTTTCGTGTCTTCCAATAATCCATTGGTAAATCTCATGTTTTCTGAACTTTCAGATTTTGTTAATCTCCCAACGCTGAAAAATTCAACATACATGACGAGTTCATTATGTCTGGCTAAGAACATAGGCACCTAAATCCGAGCTAATGTGATAGTTTGACTGGTTTAGAGATGATGTTTATTCGAACTAAATATCTAAATAAGTAGTAATATTCACTTATTCTTTTGTGACTCATTAATATTTTAATTTTTTGGCAGATTAATTGCACCGATGTTTGGACTGAAAAATTGAGCGAAACATTCCCCGGCTTAGAAGATATATTGAGTTCAAACTTCTTAAAACAATACTGGTATCACATTGAGTATGGTTAATATGATTTCAACTTTACTGGTAAGCCGGTATTCATCATTTGCACGCCTATTACTTTAAAATGTTGATTCTTTTTTAGACAGATTGTTGCATAAATACAAAATCATAAAACAATCGGACTTTTATTGGTATCTGGACGTAAGCGCATTTCTTACTCGTCTCTGATGTTCTCTTAATTTAAACTTGTTCTACAGACGTTGAGAGATAGGCCACGAGTAGACATAGTTTTAAGCCCACCGACACCGAGAGGGCCACAAGGCGATGGAATTAATCGAGTCAGTAATCTCTGTTGCTCTGGATATCTTGAAATCATTATTTTATTGGCCATAATTAACCCTAAAATTTCAGTTGTTTTTTGGCGCTAATGTACACAGTAAATTTTTGATTATAATCCTTCAAAATGGCTAAACCATTATGCCTCAAAGTTTGCGCATTATCGAGACATAATGAATAAATCATTACAAAGATATTGAAAAAATGGCTTTTCTGTAATGTCTCTGAACTCGTTGCATCGTGCGAGCAAGATATCTTCCACTTTGCAAGATTTTTTGTTTCCATAGATTGCCTGTGAGCCAAAGCTGGCTGGATTTAAATTTTGTTTTCGGAAATTTATTCAATATGACCAGAGTATTAAAAAACTGAATTTTTTATTTTAAGTCAATCGTTTATTGAAAATGTTAAGCTCTCCGTCTAGATATTCTAGCTGTGTTAAGCCATGCAGGCCATAGATGGGCGGCAGGAAATTCTGGGGGTGCAAGATTTTTTAGAGCTTAAAAATGGTCGTAATATGGTGATATGGCGAAAAAACACAATTTTTTAAAATTTTCATCGAGTACTATCCATTGGCAATTGAAAATCGCGAAAAAACAAAACAAAATTTTAAAAATAGAATTCTGGGGGAGGTTATTTTGGTTTTCTTTGGGGGAGGGGGGCTGGGTGTATTTGCTCCCACCCCCTCCACGCCCACGTGTGGTGCAAGCTATAATTTTAGGCAAAATCAAATGCACTTGATATTTGCAAGAACAGTTTTTATTTCAGACTGGGCTGCCAAGGCGCATAAATGATATAGCCGAATTTCATCACGCCCTAAAACTCAATCCTGTATGGACGCCAAGAATAAAACTACTGTTTCCATATTGAAGGCAAGGCATAGAAACGATGGCTTTTTTGCTGGTCTAATTATATTTAATTTTTCAATGTTTTTGGGTTTTATACGTATATATTTATATTCCATTAATTCTGGTCATCGTATACTTTTATTTAGGTACGTTTTTTGTTTTTGATGGTTTATTGGATCTACTAAATATTCCATGTTAATTTTGTTAGACAATGATTTTTTTAAAGTGATCAGAGTAAAATTTTCAGCAGCATATAAATTATAGAATAATGATATTGTTACGAAGCCTGTGTTTTGCTTTGTCCTTTTTGTCGAATTTCATTCATGTTTATTGAATAGTGCTTAACTTCGATAAAGCTTTAATGTAATGTTGAAGTTGTCAAACTTAATTTAAAGTCTTTATGATTGATAATCCCTATATTCTAGAGCATCCTGTTTTACTTAAAGTATACAAATGAATTTATTCCGGAAGTGAGTAGAATGATACTAAAAGCATAAAAGAGAATTCCTGGAAAAAAAGCGAAATAAATGGATTTGCAGGAATATCCAATCAAATTTGCTCTAACATTTTCGTGATGCTTTTGAGCCAACAAATATACAATGTACAAAAAATATTTCCATAAGCAAAGACAATGAAATCACTTTAGTACAAAAGCATATATGTATCTAGTTTAGATGAATGAATCGCTGTCAACTTTTGAACAGCTTCTAGTCGTTGACGCTGAACGATTCTTCGTTGAAGAATACATTTCTTAAAATAACAAGTGAACTACAAATTTTTTATTCAATTCCGATTTATAATAAATTTTATGCTTTTACTTCGATAAATTTATTTTTTATAATAAACTAGTTGAGCTGCCCGGCGTTGCCCGGGCTGAACTTAGGCCTGATAGCTATATGGAATTAATATGTCTCTTGTATTTTTTAATTTTCAAGACTTTTGATGTTTTCAGGATATTTCTAAAAAAATTGTTGGTACAAACCATATTTTATTTTTGGATTTTTTTAAAATGTCTTTTGTCAACCATTTTTTTGATCAAATCCATATTTTTGACGTTACAGAATGGTTTAGAAAATTGTTTAGCCATTATCATATTTTTGATGTTCTGGGGTGTTCTGGAAATTTTTTTAATAAAAGCCATATTGTTGATGTTTTGGGATGTTTCGGAAAATTTTTTTCGTCAAACCATATTTTTGATGTTTTAGGATGTTTTATAAAATTTTTTTAATCAAACCCATATTTTTGATGTTTTGGGATGTTTTGGAAAATTTTTTTCGTCAAACCATATTTTTGATGTTTTAGGATGTTTTGAAAAATTTTTTCGGTCAAACCATATTTTTGATGTTTTAAAAATTTTCCGTTTGTTGTAGCAAAGGGTGTCATATATCACGTGATATGTTATAGCTGATGGTATCTCCTATCTTATATCACTGCATGTTATGGCAGAGACAGGGTATCTATACCAAACCTATCTTATAGCATTGCCTATCTCGTAGCACAGGGTATCTTATATCCCATACTATCTTATAACATTGCCTATCTTGCAGCTCGGGGTATCTTATATCACTTCCTATCTTATAGCATTGCCTATCTTGTAGCACGGGGTATCTTTTATAACGTTCTATCTTATAGCATTGCCTATCTTGTAGCACGGGGTGTCTTATATCACGTCCCATCTTATAGTATTGCCTATCCTGTAGCACAGAGTATCTTATATCACGTCCTATCTTATAGCATTGCTTATCTTGTTGCACATAGTATCTCATACCATGCCTATCTTATAAAATTGCCTATGTTATAGCATCATTTGGTTAAACCCGTATTTTGATGTTTAACAGTGCCGACCAATGCTATAACATATAACAATGTACATAGTGTCGCCAGGCATGCTCCTCTTGGCCGGGATCTCCCGAAATCGTGGAGACTTATAGCACAGGGGCCAAACCCTGCTCCTTCCCTGCCCAGGGCCAATGGGTGCGTTTGTCGAAATTTCAAGATCGCTACGGCTCCTTCCCCCATTGGACCGACCTCGGCCCAAAATATCAGCCCACCAAATTTCACTGGGCCGGAGCCAACCCGGCACAAACATATGAACATACATACAAACAAACAAACTTTCAAAAATATATAGTAGATTTCTTGAAACAACCAAATAATTGATATATATTCATATGCATGATTGAGATATAATGAAATTAATGTACTTGTAAATAATTAATAAATAATGAATGAATAAGCAATTAATTAACAACAAATCTTTAGTAGGTACCGCTAGCGTAAAGAAACCTTTACCTTTATTTAGGTATTTTTAATTAATTCTATAGAAACTCGAAAAATCTTCAAATATCCGTTTTCAATACTATGCATGCTACTACTGAATTCAATGAATTAGAAGTTTTTTAAAGCAGATATTTTATGCAAGTAAAAAGAAAAAATTATATTAAATTCTAGGAAACAAAGCAATCGGACGGCTAAAAATTTATGTCCTAAGCTTCGATTGAATTTTTAGGTAAACACAAAAAATGTTATTGGACCCTAAGAAATTAGCAGATCTTCTATATCGACCAGAATGCAAAATTTCATTTTTATAAATTTATGGATTTTTATTTTTTTGGGAAAAAAGATCATTAATTTGATGGCAAACGTAATAAAATCATTTTTTCAAATTAAAGTATGATGAAATTACTTAAAATTGTACATAGTTAGTCTTTGCCTCCTGCTGACCTTTCCTGATTTCTGAACACATATTTTTGGTCTTTTGAAGATGTAGATTGACATTTGTTCAGGTTTCATGTTCATCAAAATTCAAGAAGGAGTTATTGTAACTCTTTAAAAATTTTTAACGTTCAAAAGCATCGAGCTATATTGCTATAGCCAGCGTTTTTAGAAAGCATTTGAACACGGTTATTTCAGGGAAAGTGAACAGCAGCTTGATTTAGACAAAGTGAAGCGTCAATAAGTCATTGAATGAATGAGATATTGAAAATTATGAAAAAGAGTTCATAGAACCAATGCATCTTAAGTGCTTGAAATTGTAATGGATTATTTTAATGAATCATGTCATTTTCTCGTATCATTTTTAGAACAAGTGTGTAGACTTTTGATTGCAGCATTTTCTAATTTTTTTGTAGCCCAGGTTAAATATCAACACCGTATTTAGCCTGAATTAGATCAAATAATAGAAGTATGCATTCATCACATTATATTATATCTTAATTGCTGCTTGAACACAAATTTCATCCTATTGACATATCTCCTTGTGTTCCTGTCAAGATAAAGCTTCAGATCAGTTAAAAAGACTATCAGCACAAATAAACATAGTCTATAGCCTTAACTAATAATTTTTTAACTACAAATGCCCAAACAATAAATTATCATAGCGAATTAATGCAAATTAGGTAAAAAAAGAAAACAAACGCGTATGATATTAAATTAAAACCACGAATTAAGACTGTCTTTCGACTATTTTAAAATTTAATTGCTTAATGCGCGTACATTTTTAAATACAAAACGCGTCTGTACAATATGATTGTTGGTTGTCAAAAATGACTTCAATTCTTACGCTAAAAAATTCATACGGAATTACGGTAAAAGAAACATAAAATTGGAAAAAAACACTGATTCAAATTGTGTTCAGAAGGGAATTTTGTTGATTAAAATTAAACCAAAATCCAGTGTTCATGAACTTTGCCTTATCTTACACGTATGATAGAACTTTTGCTCTTAAAAGGAGGTAAGAATTATTGCGTTTTATTCCTCTAATTATGTCTTAGTCCGGAAGAATTACGAGTGCACTATGCGCTTATTCTAGATTTCAAAATAATTGGGGGTGCTACGAATCAACTTAGGTGTTTTTGCTTGAGACTCCTTGAGAGATGCATTTTCGCAAATACATGCTAACAATGCTTTGATCTAACAGAACAAATTTTTGTTAGTTTGACATTATATTTGCGGGGTTTGGAAAAGTTTTGATGTGGGGATTTTGAGCAGCTCGGAAAATTTCTTTCGTTAACTTCGGAAAATTTAATGGCATGATTTTTGTTCAATTTTTTCTACTCATAGATGCATTTAGAGTTTGCCAAGAAATGTCATTAAAATATCAATATTTTCGCCAGTATATCCATAGGTGTCGAGCTATTTGACTCTAGAAATTTCGTTCCTCTCGATTTAGAAGGCATTCTACGTAGATGCTTAAAAAGTTGACAAATTTTTAAAGCTTCAATAAGCAGAAGGATCTGTAACTTTTAACAATATATATATATATATATATATATATATATATATATATATATATATATATATATATATATATATATATATATATATATATATATATATATATATATATATATATATATATGCTATATATTTGTGAAAGTTTGTTTGTATGTATGTATGTATGTCTGCTTGTTCGGGGTTGGCTCCGGCTCCATAATAGTTGGTGGGCTGACGTTTTGGCCCGAGGTCGGCCCACCAGGGGAAGGATCCGTATCAATATTTAGAATCGACCAATCACAGCCGTTCGCCCTGCATGTTAGTGAAAGCGGACTATGTCCTTACGCTATAAGTATAGGCGATTTCGAGAGCTGTTATTTTCGGGATTTTTTAAAAATGGGCCCTATCTTATAACACAAGGCATGTTACATCGTCTCCTATCTAATAGCACACGTATATGTTATACTGTGCCACGTTTGTATGATGTTACTTCACTCTGTGCTATAGGATAGGACGTGATATAACATACCCAGTGCTATAAGATAAGACGTGATATAACATTCCCAATGCTATAAGATAGGACGTAATATAACATACCCAATGCTATAAGATAGGACGCGATACAACATGCCCAATGCTATAAGATAGGACGTGCTATGACATGCCGCAGTGTTACAAGATAGGATGTGATAACTAATAGCTAGCCCAATAAAACAAACGTGCCTTGATCAAGAAATGATGGAGATGACGAGCAGATTCAGAGCGCTTTCAAAAAAAACGAGTCGTTGTACTCTCGGACGACGAATCACGTCGATCCTAGCACGAACGAGAAATTGAATACGTCCGACAGAATTTCAAAACTGAAGAAAACCCGATCCAAACGATATCATAAAGGAGTGTGGACGATTCTGTACCTTTCATTCTCTTTTTTTATATCACTCATTTGGTGGGAGGGTTTTTATTCGAATTTCTGATTTGTTATGGCTTATCATTCGACTTCCATTATGGAGTTTTATTTTTATATAAGGATACTTTGAATTCTATATTATGTTATATCATGCTTTATTATTTGAGGATAGGGCAAGTATACGGGTAGGCTTCACAGGTAGCTTTACGCTCGCTTTGCTCCGAGGTGGGATTGACCAATGTTGTCTCTAGGTTTTGAGAAGATTAATATACGTCTGCGTTGAATAGTGAAGATTGTTGCTTTAAGTTTGACCTCCGTTCAGGGTTTTAAAGGAAACTCTAACAATGATTTCGGAAAATCAAAGGCTTCTTGGTTAGGAGTTTTGCATTCATTGCTTTCTTTTGGCCAAGCTTATTATATTAAAGATATGTATGGGTAGCTAAGTTATGAGAATCAGTTTGGTTTTCGTGTTTGATTAATGGTTTTCGCGTCATTAGAGGAATTTTAGGTCAGGGTGGCAATTGAATTTAGTGTCGCGATTTCAAGTTTAGAAAACTAGCACAAGTCGGCGCAATAAAAGAAAACCTAATTCATAAGCATACGAAAAGTAGATAATAGAACCAAGAGATTAGACTTGAAATGAGAACACTGGCAAAACTTCGACTACATTATACTATTAAACTACTACAATGCTAATACCTCGATAGTATGCTAAGAAAAACGAGTAAAAAACAACAATGCACTGCCTAAAAATGTGAGAAAAATATTCACGCTTGCGTGACAGAAGAACTAAAGAGAAGACCGTTTTGTTTCTCTTTGTCAATAATCTTTATTATTGGTTTACGAATAAGCTTTTCATTTTGATTTATATAATTTTATTTTTATTATTTGTTCAAAATACAATTTTACCTACTCTCGTAATTTAATGGACAATCAGGACAACGCTACCTTTTCTATCACTCCCTACCAGGCCATAACCAGAAAGGCCCAAATATATCGCCAGAAATGGAGAAAAATTTTCTGTAAAAACGTTCTAAAAGAAAGAAATAAATCCCTGAAACGTCAACGAACAGAAATATTGAGGCTCGTTTGCTAATTTATGTAGCTAAATTTTGCGAATTGGTCGGGTTATCGATTTTACGTGTTGTTTTTCCTTCGGAGAATCCCTAGGTTGAGTACAGGAAACATATGAACATCTTAAAAAAACCTGCCTGGAGAGCGATTAGACTGATTTGAATTTAAAAGTAATGGCTCTAGTTATTTTTTGTATTTTATTATTTTTACTCGTTTTGTACGCTTAGCCTAAAAAACTTAAAATTATACGATTATTTTGCTCAGCTTCTACGATGGTTCTCAGGCTGATCTTGGAAAAGTGATCGGTTCTATCTTTAGAGGGGAATCCATGTCGTGTTCAGAGATCCATTTAGTTGTAAAAGTGATGGGGCAGAGTAGACCTGCTACAGAATGAAAAAGTCGCGGAATTCCATTATAGAAAATGAGGCAAAAATGAGAACGCATTTTGATAAGAGTGAAAAGCTTTTTCGAAGGTACTGATTGAGAGCGATCAGAAACGATGGACTATCATATGTTTGCAGCTATATCGGCATTTCTGTCACTTTAAGGCTATTTTGGCTCAACCACTCAGAACTGGTCATGCTAAGCATCTATAATGGTCGCGATCTTGATTTCGTTTAGATTTTTGAGCTTTCACGAAATAAAATCGTAGACAGATATCGAGTTTATTTTCTCTAGAGTGCAGCGACTACTTCCTGCTGAAAAAACTCTTCATTGATCTAACAATGACTCATTTTTTGTGTCTTTCAATTATCCATCTGTAAGTCTCATGTTTTCTGAAGTTTCAGATTTCGAAAAATACTGTTTGGCAGATTTTCTACCTATACCGCAGTTTTTTCTTTATTTATCCAGATCGCGCCTGTCGAACTGCGATTGAGTGAATGCCTAGCAACGTAAAAAAGTCGCATGTAAAAAATTTTGATGTCATTGACCACTCATTCTAGCCTGGCTATTCGAGTCTAAACATTTTGAAACCAGAATGAGAGTAGAAAAGAGAGTGGAAAGAATAAAATGAGAGATTTCTTTTAAATTATAAGTCAACTAGAGTTAAGAAATTAAGGAAAACATTTACATCTATAAGTAACAAGGACGTAGCTGGCCGTCCTATTTTGGGGACCAACACTAATTTAACGGGAGGGGGACTAACACTAATTTAGGGGGAGGGGGACCAACACTAATTCAAGGGGTGACCAACACTAATTTAACAAGCACATAGCTAACCAACACTAAGCCCAAAAAATAGCACAAAATGACGTTTAAAAGGTCCTATTTTTCAGGTTTATTCTGAATTTGGGGGGTCCGACCCCCATTCCCCCCTCGAGAGCTACGTGCCTGCTAAGTAAAGCGCAAGTTGTGAGCAGCTTAGCCCCCGTGACGGCATCGGGATCAAAATCAATGCGGTGCGATTCACTGAACTAGGTAATTGAAAACCTATTCATATTTAAAATTTACGGC
Source organism: Mermis nigrescens (assembly GCA_036768485.1). NCBI lineage: Eukaryota > Metazoa > Nematoda > Enoplea > Mermithida > Mermithidae > Mermis > Mermis nigrescens. The sequence continues at coordinate 747,211 of JAVLUZ010000184.1, forward strand.
AGCAGTATTAGCCTAAATCCTTGTAATCGAAACTTCAGCAAAGTGTATACCGGACTCGAAGACGGTATGGAGGAATATATCTTAGAAACTTGCTGGTATCGTTATGCGAGTATGGTTATTACCATTTCAGCTTTCCCGGTAAGCAAGTATCCATCATTTGCGCGCTTAATGCTTTTAAATTCTGATTGCTTTTAGACGTATTATTGGATGAATACAAAATCATAGAACAATTGCTGTCCTACTCGTATCTGAATGTAAGTGCATTTCGCCTTACTTATCTCCGGTGTCCTCTCAATTTAGCAATTTTTTCTATAGATGTTGAGAGATGATCCGCCCAGAAGTAGACATACTTTTGAGCCCACCGACTCTAAAGGTACCGCATAAGCAAAAGAAAACGATGCAGTGAGCCGTCTTTTTGTAGCACTAAAAACTTAGTCGCCTACCTATAATTAACTCTACAATTTCGGTAGAATTTTGCGCAAATTTATACGAGTACACTTGTCAGCGTAATAATCTGTCAAAATTACTAAATATTAAACCTGATTTTTTGTATAAACAATGTATAATGCGCGAAAATCTTGATTAATATGTTTATATTAGATGACGGGGAAACGTTTTGGTTTCTCTGGATTTATGGAATTCGATTTTTATTTTTACTTTTATCGGATATCTTATTAAATTTAGGCAAACTTTTTGAAGCAACAATAGAATTTTCAATATTTACCAATGATCATCTTGCGAAAATGGCCACAATGTCGACAATAAAAAAAGGTCTTCGTCTGCGTGTAGCGCTACGCTTTAACGACAACCGAACTTCGTTGCGTGTAGCAAAAGCAATTTTAGTAGGGAAGGTACGTTTGCAAAACTTTGATTGCAAAAGGTGCCTTCTTAACAGACAACTGCTTTTCAACTTATCCTTGCAATTGTTACTCTGCCGCTAACTCGAATTGAATTCTTGCCGAAAATTAGTAAAGATGAGTTCGAGCTTTTTAAAACTGAAACATTTTTTGATGTTATTAAGTTTATTGAAAGTTGAGAGCTATATTTGTGTGGGTATTTTCTTGTACAGTTGTTGCAGGCTATCAATTCAGAGCCTAGATGAATGTAATTGATATATGACGTGCACACGCTCTATTTTAGGCTGGACTGCCAACGCGCATAAATGATTTAGCCACATTCCATCATTCGTTGAAGCTCAACCTGTAGAACTTGTACTTTTTCAAAAATAAAACTACAGTTCTCGTACTGAAAGCGAAAAAAACATTGAAAAGATTGTTAATAAGTTTGTCGGTCTTGTTATTTGATTATTCGGAAGTTGCGTGAGTCACAGGCATATATATTTTATATTAATTTTTATTTTTTAGATAATTTTATTTATGTTTTTTTTGGTATTTTTATATATTTCTTTGATTCGGCAGATATTTAACGTTTTGTGCTGGTTGAAGATTTTTTCGAGTGGATCTGGAGTAAAATCATCGGAAGCAAATGAATAGAAGTTCGATGATACTGTGACGAGGCCTGCGTTCAGTGGTCCTTTTTGTGACGAGTTGCTATCTCACGCCTTGCTCTTTTGAAATGCATGCGCTGAAATCAGTTAGCTTAGCTTTAAAAATACGCCAACATGATTTTGAACAAGACAAGCCGAATTTTGAAGCATTGGGATTGGTGACGATGTACATCCTACGGCATACTATCTTACTTTGACTAGATATGTTAATTTATTGCGGAAGTGCATGTAGTACAATAACACGGAAATCATGAAGAGAGGTGCCGGAATAAAACGAACAAAAAGTTGGTTTGTTCAGACAGATTTTCTCTAGCATGTTAAGCGATGCTTTCATGCCAACTGGTATACGAAAAATACTTCCGCAAGCAGGCAAGAATAAAATCACCCTGGCACAAAAGCATATTTCTGGTTTGAATGAGTAAATCATTGTCAACTGCGAACAATTTCCAGTCGCTGACACTATTGAACGATTCTTCGTTCAAGAATACATTTCCTAAAATAACAATTTGTGAGCGAGTGATTTTTATTCTGTTTTATTTTACAACAAATTTTATAGTCTTGTAATAATTTTGCAATAAATAAATTTATTTTACTTTGTAATTAATTTTTAGATAATTTGTTGTTTTATTTGTATGATTAGCCAACGCACTTATACACTCATCAATTGGACAATAAATTAGCAAGTAAGCACCGCTTTGTGTAAAAAATTCTTTCACTTATATAATGATTTTTAGTAAATTTTATGGAAATTTAAAAGAAAATTTTAAATATTCGTTTTCTATATTTTATTCCGCAAATTACCTGATACAATAATCGTTCCTTTTCGGCTGCGTTTCTTATAATAACTGAGTTGTGAAAATACGATCTGCCTGGCGTTTGCCATAGTTCGACATTTTGGAGTCAAACGGGCTTTTCGGTTCCTTAAATGTGAATTAAAGAAGGTATTATATTGCTTTCCGAGCACGAAATCCAAATTTATTCAATTAAGATCATCAAAGCTTGCTGATTCCTTTATGTTTTAATGGATTACCGAATCTATTAAGAGAAAATGTCTTATGAATATGAAAGCAAGAGATTCCATTGAACCTAACTAAAGCTAGCCGACGGCTGAAAACTCATGTCAAAAGTTATAAATAAACGTTTATGAAATAAGGAAATCGTGCTGTTTCTCCAGGAAACTAGTAGATTTATCGCGATATATGAATCAAAAAAATGCAAAAAAAATTTTATTTTTAAAATTCGTGCATTCTTACGTTTTTTTCCTGACGCAAGGAGATCGATTATTAAACCTATGTAATAAAATTATACTTTTCTCTGATTAATACAGACTTAGTTTTCTCGCCGCTTGATCTTTCTGGATTTGCGAACACAAATTTTTGGTCTGTTGTGTTAGTTATATAAAATAGGAGAAAGGTTGTTGTTATTTGTTCTAGTTTCTTGCCTCATTGAGATTCAAAAACGGAGGTTACCATTATAAGTGCGCATCGTGGCCGATTTTTTAGGGGTCAGCATGTCTGCGGGAGGAGTCATAAATTAGGCTTATTTGGGCCAGAATGACCTGAAAAACTGGTACCTGCGCTAAAAAAGCGTTAAAATTACGTTTTTGCACAATTTCTAGTCAATTTGAAGAGCTTTTCAAGAAAATGTTTGATTTTTTCCGATTTTGGCCTTCATCTTGCCTCACTTTCCCCACAAAAATTCTACAATTTCAGATTCTGGATGCATATTTACACTATACGTGGGCAGCAAGAAAATTCTGGGGGGGGGTGCAAGATTTTTTTGAAGGTCGAAAAATGGCCTTAAAAATGGTGGTATGGCGATAAAAACACTATTTTTCGACGTTTCTCATGAAGCACTATCCATTGGCATCAAAACATTGCGAAAAAGACGAAAAAAATTTTCAAAAATTGAATTCTGGGGGGGGGTATTTTGATTTCTGGGGGTATTATTTCTGGGGTGCATACCCCCAAACCCCCCCACGCCCAGGTGTGGTCTACACCCACCCAAACCTCTTGCCTGTCTGGTTACTGCTCGTATAAGTATTAGAAATTAAAAATTCTAACATTCGGTTATTTTCAACCGCAGCATTTTAAAAACTTGATGTAATCCTCCAACCTCAAGCTTAGCAAGGCATCGCATGGTAAAAAAATTTTTCGTGTATATTCCATCGAGAACCATTTAAAATTTGTGAGGTATGTATAAGAGAATCAGATCGGAAAACAGTAATTCCATCCGCATTCATCGCGTTATTTCGATAGTTTTTGTAAGATAATGAGAAATTTCTCGCACTACCAATTTTCAGAAAAAAAGAGTTGTCCGGCGAGAAATTACAGGCTTCTACGTTTTTCTGAATCAGTGCTTGCACAGTACTACGACCACGCCTGTGCGTGCAGAGTAGAAAAACATAGGCCCCTGAAGAATCCGGCAGACTCCAAAAAAACGATAGACGCACAAAATTTAAATTTTGGCATTTTTCCAATTTGTGAAGCTTTAGCGTCGTTAGGAGCCCTTCACGAGATCAGGTCAAGCTGCCCACCCACGTTTGCATATTACGTCAGTAGAGGACTTGAACTAAGACCTGAACATGCAGTTATGCAAACAAAAATTCATCTGAATACAGGGCATGACACCCGAGGTTCAAAATAATTTTTCCTATGCTTCACCTCGAGCATGCTTGGCGGCTTGAACCAGTCCAAATTTTGAAAATAAAAGCGGGGTCAATTTTTTGGGCGTAGGGGACCAAGTTTATCGTTGGACGAATGAGCCGGATGCGCGTGAGTGGGCTCTCAGTCAGATGAACGTTCTGCGGTTTTGATGCCCCGAGTTGGGCCAAGGCTAAAGACAAGTTTTAATTGGCACCTCATAACGATCAACGTGCGCATTCTTGTAAACATTACGAAATCTAAAAAAGTAAAATTTTTATTTCCGATCCCAGTATTTTTACCACCTATCGAGGCATTTCGTTGTGTTGGCTGAACTAGTATCGACTACGATATTGTATCCACTGCCGCGAATCAGGGTCGCCGAGCCCCACATTTGAAACGTGCCGTCAGCCCTCGGCTTGTCCAGATGGCCCACTATAAGGGGAACGACCCGCGGAAGCGCGAATGGGCGATGCCGTAGCCCGGGGCGTCGACGAAATTTTGGGTAGGGAAGAGCGGTTCCGACAGCGACATCTTGTCGATCGTACCGAAACTTTTGTCGGCATTTTGGATTAAAACATTATTTTCGACAACGGATGTAGCGGTAGGCGCTATAAATGTGTATTTATCATTCCAAATCGACAATTCTAGATGGAATGAACAACTGAATAAAAATTAAAATTGCTCCGGCTATGCTTCTCTTTCCTTTCTCGTTTTCTTCACTTTATTATCCGCAATATTTTACACAGCAATCATAAGTAAAAACTGAAAGGCGAAAACCGAATTTAAAAAAATAGCAGGGAAAATTTAATTCTAGTTGGTCTATCGACTTTTGCAGACTTTTGGATAGACCCCTACTCATGTGGTGAGTGCTGCTGGGTTAGAGGGGATTGGCACCTTCCCAGGAGTTGAAAAATGTCCCTCTCCACCCAAATAATACTGTAGACTCTAGAATTCTATTTTAAGTAATATGTTTTGCGATTTTAGGCGACTTCACCCATCAAGACTCCTGAATTATCTTGCTGGTGCTGCTGCGAAAAGTGGACGATTTTATGTGCAGCATATAGAGCGAAAATGTCACTAAGAGCCAAACCATAATTTTGAGATGGTACTGAAGGAAGGGTTATGTTCCGATACACACAACAACCATATTCTGATTGTACTGATTGGGGAAGTTCCTATAAGACAAAGTCGCGAAACGTAGAGAAAAACATAATAAAGTTGACTTCGAGGTTCCGCCCCCCCCGATAAATGAAAAGCTCCCAATTTTGACTGTCCAAATTTTTCAATATGATAAAAACGTAACGGTCAGAAAAGAATGGAATTTAAATGTTAAAACGATTAAAAATCGACCCGGCCTGAGAATCGGGACGTTGTAAAAGCGGAATTTAAGAGAATTTAAGAATAATACAAATTTTATTATTGAACAGAAAAAGGAGATTGTAGGATTGAATAACCGAGGCGGTTGGGAAAGTGGGACAGAACAAAATAATTTGGCAATAAATTCAATATCGTTTTTCGTCATCACCTAATGTGACCTGATGTTGTGCGCCTTGAATTATTGTAGTTTCTGTGGCGGCTGCTGCCATTTTGACCTTTGTCCCACTTGACCTCAGATCCATGGCGGACACCAGCCGCCTTGTTTAACGACATCGTATCGTTGAAGCAGCATAAAAACAGGAAGTAAGAGAGATTGACGTCGAGCTTTTGCTTCCAGCTAGAATCGGCCAAAATGCATTTCGATTCCGGTGGGCAGGTCGGTTCCCAGGCGTTGCAGCTCAAATATTGATTTTGTTCATCGTTGAATACTGGGTTCATGGGACCAGGACATGTGACGTTAAAGGAAATACTGAATTTCAGTCAAAAATTAATTTATCTTATGTTTTTTTTGTCGTTAATTTTTCCAAACTAAATTATTGTGCAAGTTTTAATCTCCAAATACTATTTTTCGAAAAGGCTTGAAATTTCGTCAATTTTTTACCTTATCTTTTGCTCCACACAAATACCTTTCTTGTGTTTGCATTTTACTACATAATCAGCCGATGCAATATTTTTACATCAGTTCTTTATGCATATAAGCTTTGAAATTTTGTTCCTACTCTCAAATGTTATAAAAAGAAAACCTATTATACTAATTTGCACCCGATAAATCTTAATTACAGGACTATTCAAAAATTAAAAAAGCTCAACAAATAAATTTCGAATTTTGCTCAATGCTATTATCTTATGTCGTTTTAAAAAATGATGGGGGCAAAAGAAATGGTGTTAGAACGGAACCGGGCCTCTCCCTACCAATCTAGCATACTTTAATCATTCAGGCCTGTAGCTAGGAGGTGGTAATGACCATTACTTCGGTCCCGCATACTAAAGTTAGAAAAAATGCGCCAGAAATGATAGGAGCTAAAAATGTTTGCAAAAACAGCGAAATATTTTAAGACAATGCTATCTTGGAAAATATAATCGCTTGCTATTTTTTAATAATTTTTTAGGCTGATTGATGAGACTTAACAACTTCGCTTTTTCTGAGTGGTCAGAGAGTTTAAACTGTGCTCGCACCCTGGTCAAGAAATCCACGCTTCAGGCCTGCCATCCTTAAAAGCGATAAAATATTAAAAATGCGTGAAAATTGATAAACGTAATTTGCTTAAGAAGCAAGCAGAGCTGCTTACGCCAAGTGACAATCCTTACAGGATTACTTTGACCTCTTTTTCTATAACATTTTCTATGTAAAAGAGAGTGTCAAACATAGGTGGGCGGCACCAAGTTCTGGGGTCAGTTATTTCAAAGGTCGAAAAATGGTCTTAAAAATGGTGGTATAGCGAAAAACACCATTTTTCAACGTTTTTCATCGAGCACTATTCATTGGCATCAAAAACTTGCGAAAAAAACAAAAAAAATTCCAAAAATTGAATTTGCTTTTAAATTTCTTAACCTGCACGCCCAGGTATAATAAACATGGTTTTTACTCAATACAAGATTGTTCACTTTTATGTTTGATAGAGAAACATCGTCATTTTGCCTCATATAATTACAAAATCAAATAATGTATTTTAGTTTGAAAGTAATTTTCAATAATAAGAGAAATTATATTGTCAAATGTGTGGTTTGTTGCTTAAATAAAAGATTCTTCACGTTATGTTAGATAAAGAAACATCGTCATTTCTGCCTGTTATACTAGTAAAATTGAATATTGCATATTAGTTGGGAACTATTTTCTAATAAAAGTATTATAGGCTGGATGAGAGCAAATTTCAATAGCCATTCATTACGCTTTATTTGCAAGTTTTTCTAAAACTTAGCAGATACCTTCCGTATAGTCGATGAATAAAAGAAAAAGCGTCGGTAAATAAGCAAAACATGCTGAATTTTTCAGCGAACAAAAGAAAGGACGCCATTCCGTCTAAAGAACAGAAATTTGAATGGTGTTGTTTATAATTATGCCTGAAATTATGAGTAAA